>JAAFCE010001963.1:5321557-5332780 GCA_013389805.1 Trigoniulus corallinus | reverse complement strand
CAGAAATGGAAAGACACGGGGCAGAAATGGAAAGACACGGGGCAGAAATGGAAAGACACGGGGCAGAAATGGAAAGACACGGGGCAGAAATGGAAAGACACGGGGCAGAAATGGAAAGACACGGGACAGAAATGGAAAGACGCGGGACAGAAATGGAAAGACGCGGGACAGAAATGGAAAGACGAAGGGACAGAAATGGAAAGACGAAGGGACAGAAATGGAAAGACGAAGGGACAGAAGTGGAAAGACGCGGGACAGAAATGGAAAGACGCGGGACAGAACTGAAAAGACGCGGGACAGAAATGGAAAAGCGCGGGACAGAAATGGAAAGACATGGGACAGAAATGAAAAGACGCGGGACAGAAATGGAAAGACGCCTGGCGGAAACGGAAGGACAGAGCAGAAGTAGAAAGACATGGGGCAAAGGAGAAAGGCACGGAACAGAAGTAAAAAAGACTGAGCAGAATGGAAAGACGTGGGAAAGAATAGAAGGACGTGGGAAAGAATAGAAGGACACGGGACAGAAGTAGAAAGACACGGGGCAGAAGTAGAAAGACACGGGGCCGAAGTAGAAAGACACGGGGCAGAAATAGAAAGACATCTCTCTCTCCCGAAAGAAACCAACCCACCTCCGTCCAGTATCGAACCTAGAACTACTGACGCAGTTACCGAGTGTGTTACCCACTGCGCCACCGAGCCTGGTCCCCATCATTAGAATATGCCTTTAAAAAATATGAGACGAAATTAAATTTTGTAGTTTTTGATTATAAGTATTTTGGGGAAGGGGGGGACTTTATTTCGGCGTGGAAGCGATTAGGGAGCATTAAGGGTGTGCCATCTGTGACAACTATGTGTAGGGCGACAGTATGTGATTAGTAACCGGAAATAAAATCTGAATCGGGGCACGTCTTAATTTGCATTAGCTGACTGTCCGAAGACGTCTGTCGTTTTCTTTGGTTGATCAACTGCATCTTGATAGCCAACTACAACTAGTGTCAAAATATTTGCTATTCGGCGGTGACAGGAAGGGGTTACACATGGTGATGTTTGGCGTATGTTTCCGGGGAGGGGCACAGACGTCCCGTGGATAGTTTTAGAATGATTCCATCAGCCCTAATTCTAGATTTAACAGAGATCGATGAGATATTGCTCTGACTACCACCTCTCCCTCCTTCGTTGTTATTGTTGTGTGTTTTTTGAGTGTCTTGCTGTCGGGTGACTGTTCCTCTCTGGGGGGGGGGGGGCGCTTGCTTGCTTATTTGGTTACTCAACAACGGTTTGTCGGGGCCTGTGACAGTTATCTATCGACAGGAGGAGAAAGAGGGCGAGTTCCTCAACTTTAAAATTGTTCTTTTATTAATACTTACAGGTGACAGGCACCTTCTGGCTCGTTTCTCGTTTGGGACGGAAGGTGCCCTTGTCTCGTTTGGGACAGTTCTTTTATTCTCATTCTGGACGGAAGGTGGTGCAGTTTTATTTCTCGTCTGGGACGGAAGATAGCTGCCTCATTTCTCGTTTGGGGCGGGAGGTTCAATTGCTTTAATTCTTATTTGGGATGGGGGATGAACTTGCCTTACTTCTTATATTCAAGACACTCTTGCTGGCTTGGGCACTTCTCGTTCAGGACGGAAGTAAGGTGCACTCGTATTATTTCTCATTCAGGGTGAAAGGGTTCATTTCTTCTGTTCCTCATTTTGAGATGACAGGTGCACTTATTTTGTAGCTCATTCAAAACATATTTTAAGTAAGGGCGGCCTACCCTCTCTTTCTAAGAACACACTACAGTACTGCCCTCTTGGGTCCGTTCAGCAAGTCATCATCTAAGGTCCCAGTTCTTACAGACAGTTTATTTTCCGGGTAGAAAGTTATTTAATTGATCCCCGGGGGATGGGGGTGGGTGGAGTGTGTGTGGAATGTAAAGCTCTCGGTTTACTGCGTCAGTGGTTCCAGTTTCGATACTCAATACTGGACCGAGGTGGCGAGAGGCCCCGAGTGCGCCTTCTTTCTGTTGAGTAGTAAAACTGAGGTCCCGTGTGGTGTGCGATGGCATTTGCACGTCAAAGAACACTCTCTCTACTATGCAACGGGTAGAATTCCCAGGTGTAGGAGCTCGACCCCTGTGGCGTCGGAGGAGTGCCCCAACGGACGGTAGACCGACGATAAATAGCCTAAGCATAGGAGTTGCAGCTTTAGTCGGCAGCCGGCTGCGGAAAACTACCGCCGTGTGAGTTGTTTGTTTGTTGGTGTTTTAGGGCCCTTCAACTACAAGGTCATTAGAGCCCCGTCCACAGTGTAGATCTGGTGCAGACACTAATGTGGACGATTTTTGGATACTAGCGGTACCCAGTTTTCCCAAGCAGCCACCCGTGTCAGTACTAACTGGGGTTGCGTTGCTTAACCTCAGTGATGAGATGAGAACTGGTGTGTCCAACGCAACTTGCCACTCCCGCCGTGTGAGAGAAAATCGGCTGAGGTGGTATGGGCATGTGATGAGGAGGGAACCTTATTAGGAAGAGGACCTTATTAGGTCCATTATGATACTGGGGGCACCAGGAGTAGGGGAAGACCAAAACGGACGTGGGAACAGGTGGTGCCAAGGGACATTTAGGCGTGCGGGGTGGGGGGAACTTGGCGGGAGTGGAGGATGAGAACTCGCAGACCCGACTTCGCCGTAGGTGGGATAAGTGTGAGATGATGATGATATCGCCGTGTCTCCGTTCTGAAGGACAAGATGGGTACCCGATCCTGCCATCGGAGGGTTGTTGGTGTTTAAGGTCCCGTCAACTACAAGGTCATTAGAGACCCGTCCATCGCATAGTTCTAATAAATAGACTGCACAGACACTACACTAATGCGACGATTATTGGGTATTAGCAGTACCCAGCACTCCCGAGCGACCACCCATGTCAGTACTAACTGGGCTTGCATTGCTTAACTTCAGCGATCAGACGAGAATTGGTGTGTCCAACGCAACTCGCCGCTCCCAAGGGGTTAGGGGGTGCTAGTTGTTGTAGAAAGGATTATTTATGGTGTAACATTACTTCTCATTCCAACCTAAGTGGAAATTGAACTTGCTCTTTTGCACTGTTCTGTTGAGTGAAGCTGTCTATCAGCTGAGCTACCGACCGAGGCGGGGCTAACCCTGTGGATGAGGACTTTTTGGGGTAGTGTTTACTGACTGCACTGCTGTCAAGAATCGTCTTAAAACTTTTTTGGAAATTTGAAACTGACAGATATAGAGCATCAAGTGCATGCCATGAACCGATTTTTGTATACAATTTTGGCAATTTTGTATCCAGTTTTTTTTTTTCAAAAAAAGAGGATCCACTTTTTATTCTTATTATTATGATTGTAGTTGTTGTTATTATTATTAGGATTTCAACATTTTCTCCTCCCTCCTTTGACACAGAAAAACGTGATGCATCTTTAAAACGCAACAGGGCATATTAACTTGAAGGGGGGGCGAACAAGGGGAAGGGTAAATAGTGTAAAATGATTTTACAGTTTTGAAGCGTAAAGCCATTCAAGAAGCCCCCTTCCCTACACCCCTCTCCTAAAGATGAACCGTGAAATGAGGCTGAAATCTTGACAAGTTCTCACTCTAACAGAGAAAAAAGACCGAGACCGAGAGGGGTAAGGAAGGAGGTAAAGGGGGTAGGTTATTAAAATACATCTCTTACTACATCCTCTTTCACCCTGACCTCTCTCTCCCCCCCTCTCTCTCTCTCTCTGCAGCTCTCACCGTCATTTTTTTTTCATAATTGGCTTTCATGTAGTATGGCAGGTTTAGGGTATGTATACCCTAGGAAGAAGGGATGTGAAAGGGTTAACGACGTTTTCACAGAATTTTAGAACTCGTATCGTCCCAAACTGGGGTCATCGGTCAGACGAAACATGGTAGGTAGGAGTAGGTAATGGATTCAGGACTGTGTTGTGTATATGAGCGTGGGTGTGTTGGATAATTTTGTACCCATGGTTACCTGATACTTGGAATGAGAGGTAAACTGACCAGGGCACTCACTCTAAAGTAGGATTTCTGCACCTACCCTACTCCTACCCCCCCCCACATGAAAGGTTTGACTTTCATCCATGACTTTAAATTCCCTTCCGGGACAGGAAGTGTCGGTTGGATTGTGTGACAGAAAGGCGGCCAGGTGCGAACCTACTTACATTGAATTCAACCAACTGACCCCTTGCGTCTTTTATGACATGACCTTTCTTGTCTTATTTATCGGTGGCCTATTTTAATTCGTTTGGAGAGCACTGGTCCGACACCGGTGCCACGGGGGAGGGATGAGATATCCTAAACACTTGGAAATTTTGGCCGATCTCAACGTATAGGCCTACGTATTTTATTCCGTATAGAAAGGGTTGTTTTCCGTGCAGCGATTACACATCGTGCACGTTACACAGGGTCACGGTTTTACTGTTCATCTGATGATGGCACCATCTGCGTGGGTCGGGCTTGACCCTGCAATCATGAATTTAGGGAGTCAAGTACGGCTAATCACTACCGAGACAGCTTGAAGAAGAGAATGAGATGATGATGTCAACAAATGAGGTTGGCTTTTTTTTTTTCAGTCGCAATATTTTTTTTTTGCACTACTGAGAACCCACACGGCACCCCTACCTTCCCTCCTCAACCCGGCCACTCTCTCAAAGCAACTCCTAACCCTTTTCTCGCCTATGGCAGGGTCGGGTACCCATCTTGTACCTCTGAATGGACATAGGGCTATATATTGGTCATAGTTTTTTCTGCCGCCGGTTGCCGGCCAAAGCTGCATCCCTACGCTTATTTATCGTCGGTCTAGTGTTCGTTGGGGAATGCTACCGACGCCAGGGGGTGAGCTCCTACACCTGGAAACTTTTGCCTTATCTACCCGTTGCATAGTAGAGAGGGTTATTTTACGTGCAGGTGCCATGGTACACCCTCACGAGACCTCGGTTTTACTTCTCGCCCGAAAGAAGCCGACCCACCTCGGTCCAGTATCGAACCTAGAACTACTGACGCAGTTGCCGAGCGTGCTAACCACTACGGGTCAGACCCGGCCACTCACTCATTGGTTGTTATTACAGTGGTTAAAGGGCTAAGGATTGTCTCTAAATGGGATATCCCCCTTTATGTCCTCCAGTGCTTCTTGTTTTATCCTTGCTGTTTGATAACAGTTGACTGTCAGGTAGGCAAATCTCTTAATCCGTCTTAGGGGATTGGATTAGTTTGTGGGTTGGGGTGTAAGGCAGGCAGCTATAACAGGTCAACCCCTTAGGAGACTGCCCACGGGAGATGAGGAGGTAGGTGAAAGGACGAGGAAAAGGGTTAATTTGCAGCACCCAACGTTCTTTACCAACCACCCAAGTTGGTATTGACGTGGGTGTGCGTTGCTTAACTTCAGTGATCTAACGGGAACTGGTGTGTCCAACGCAACTTGTGACCATTTTTGGTTTGGTTTGTTGGTGTTTAAGGTCCCGTCAACTACAAGGTCATTAGAGACCCGTCCACTGCATAGTTCTAGTGCATAGTCTGCACAGACACTACACTAATGCGACGATTATTGGGTATTAGCAGTACCCAGCTTTCCCGAGCGACCACCCATGTCAGTACTAACTGGGCTGGCGTTGCTTAACTTCAGTGATTAGACGAGAACTGGTGTGTCCAACGCAACTCGCCGCTCCCAACTTGTGACCATCCTTTCACTCCCCCCCTCTCCTATAGTCGAAATGATGGAGACAGGTTCTTCAGACGGAGAAGAAGGGGGTAAGGAGTGAGAGGAATGAATCGTCACACCGTCTTCAGTTTCTCAGACTTGTCTTAAGAGCTCTCTCCAACGTAGTCTTAATTGAGGACACGTGCGTTGCATTTCCGGATATAGCGGTATTTTATTAAAGATATTATTAGCCAAGAGGAGAGAAATTGTATTATAAATTGGTTAATGATAACCCTGTAACCTCTTCTGACGGGACTCTTTTATTATTTTCTTTCCTCGTCGTCCCTTTCTCTCCTCCCCTATGCGCACACATAAGTACTGATGTGGGTATGACTTTGACTTGCGTGACCCCGTTTGACCTTAATTTTTTTTTTCGAGGATTCATTTGACTAACGATGATGATTGGTTTATGAGGTAGTTATTTAACGTATCCACCCCCCCCCCTCTCTCTCTCTCTCTCCCGTGTCTTCTTCCCCTTTACCGTCGGGACGGGGTGAGCCTCATACACCTGCGAGTTATGCCGATGTATATTTTACACTATGTAGAAAGGGTTCTTTTGCGTGTGTGTGGTGATGGCGTCACATGGGGGACGAAAGCAACTACTAACCATTTTGTGAGCGGCGAGTTGCGTTGGACACACCAGTTCTCGTCTGGTCACTGAAGTTAAGCAACGCAAGCCCAGTTAGTACTGACATGGATGGTCGCTCGGGTAAGCTGGGTACTGCTAATACCCAATAATCGTCGCATTAGTGTAGTGTCTGTGCAGTATATGCATTAGAACTATGCAGTGGACGGGTCTCTAATGACCTCGTAGTTGACGGGACCTTAAACTCCAACAAACAAACAAAAAACCATTTTCCCGCCTATGGCAGGGTCGGGAACCCATCTCGTGCCTTTGAATGGACACACGGTGATATATTGCGGGGGTGGCCAACTTTTGTGTGGCCAACTTTTGTGGCGATCGACTTGTTGTCTTAGGCGTAGTCAAAGTGGGGAGGGGGAGGTTCGATACTGGACCCACCTCGGTCCAGTATCGAAACCTAGAACCACTGACGCAGACTTAGAAACACTGAGTCACTACGTCATCGAGGCGGGTCTTAAGACAACACATCGCAGGTGATCGACCAAAATTGGCTTGGCGATCGACCGGTTGATCGCGATCGACTTGTTGGCCACCCCTGATATATTGGACGCTGTTTTTCTGCAGCCGGCTGCCGTTCCAAAGGTGCAACCGCTATGCTTATTTTCATTCTTTGGGGCACTCCACCGAACACCTACACCTGGGAATTTTGCCTCACTTGCCCGTGGGAACCGGCTTTACTGCCCATCCGACGGAAGGCGCGTACTGTCTTTCCTCCGAAAGGGGTTACCCACCTCGGTCAGGATTGAGACTGCGATCATGGGGTCACAGGTGAAGCCCACTACCGTCTGAGCTACCGAATTTGAGTACGATTAATGGTGGGATTTGTGGCCGGGTAAGTGACATGATGCAAATGCAACAGACGGGACGCTTGTCGTGGGAATCAACGGGTTATAAAGGTGTCAACTGCTAACCTCGGAGCTTTTTTGGGGGGGCTTAATCTGGAGAGGTCGACTCAGGTGTTTCCAGGTGGATTAGGTAGTGCTTGAAAATAAGGACAGAAGTGCGATGGGGCATCGACGGTAATTGCATTTGGAATTAGGAACCGTCCAAGAAAAATAGGAGGTGTCATTCTTTTTTTTTTTTTGGAAGTGTTGCTTTGGTGGTTCAAGTCTGGTCGCGGTCCTCTCTCAACGCAGTTGTCCCGATTGTAATAGTACATTTACCGACTGGCTCGCTTGCTTTAAAAAAGTTGGCCTAAATTCATATTTGAAGCTAAGGTAATTACCCATTCAAGGAAAGGAACCAGTCTCCCCTCCCCCTCTCCCAAGGAAAGATCCTTTTCTTTAAAAAGAAACCGCTGGCCTTGACCGGGGATCGAACCTGCATCCTAGTAGTTGTAAGACGAACCCACTAACTAATAGAGTAAGGGGTATTATTATCGGCTATAGGTTTCATAGTTTCAAGGCTTGCTTTCCTACACCTGTCTGCCATTGATCTACTTGGAAATTATTTGGCCATGGTCGTCAAGAAAGGGGGCTAATTTTTTTTTTTGGTTATATTTTCGGATAATTTATCAGTTGAATAAAGATTTATATAAAAAATTGTTTCTTGACCCTAAAGTATATGAAGACTTGTTGATTAACCCATCCGGAACACGGGCGACGTTAGCCGCAAATTTTTTTGCTGGGACGAAAAGCGGAAGGAGAATTGGGACAGGAATGAACCGTGCTCTAATTTTGGGGTCCTGTCAAACAGCAGCGGCGGCGGCGATGACGGTCACCTCCGCCGCTGTTGGTTAATTAATTATTTTTTGATCATTAATTCGAAGCGTAATTAAGACACGTCCTTTCTTTTGTGAATGAATTTAATTACAATGAGGACCGCCGTGGGCCGACGAGACGGGACGGTTCCTCATGAGGTAAAAATGTAGCACGAGGCTGATGGATGAATTGTTGTCCATTTATATCTAACCTAAAATTGTGGGGAAGTTTGGGGAAGTTTTCTTCTTCTAATTCCCTCTTTACTTCTAGAGGTACCTCCTCACCCAAATGTCCCCCCCCCTTCTGTCCTTTCCTCTTCTTTCCGCTTCCTGCTTTTGTCATTCAATGTCACATTTTTCATTCATTAATAATTGGTTTGAGGACTCTGAAGGACAGTGACTGCCACCAACAGTGTGTGTGTGTGGGGGGGGGGGGGGCTAGTTCCTTCTGATATGCCGGTGTGCCATTTATTTTTTCCGTGTTGGCAGAGGTCCTTGCATATACAGAAAGGGTTATCTTGTTAAACTTTGTTTCCCACCTGGGACGGTTTGGCTCATTTGAGGCTCTCCTCTCCCTCTCCTCCTCAAAAACGACCAACCTTTGCTAGGTTTGTTTTTTTTCGGGAGTAGTTAACGCCCGTCGGCCTGTCAGGCCTGAAGATGATTTACGCGTCTCTTCAGCCTGGGGGCGAGCTGCCAGCCTGGGTGTTTCCCACCTGGGACGGTTTGGCGCACTTGAGGTTCTCCTCTCGCTGTCCTCCCGAAAAACGACCAACCTTCGTTAGGTTTGATTTTTTTTCGGAGGTAGTTAACGCTTGTCGGCCTGTCAGGCCTGAAGATGATTTACCCGTCTCCACGGAAGGGGGGCGAACTTCCAGCCTGGGACGTTTGCTGAATATTTTCGCTCTTTCCATTGAGAAAGAGATCTTTGTAGTGCAGCTGTGTATACGCTCCATCACAAGGGATGCTGATGTAACCTGCATTCTCACTCGGGACAGAAGACAAGCCAGGCGCACATGGAGGGTTTGCCTCTCCCTCTGTCCCCCCCCCCAAATCGATAGAAACCATCTACCCACTCGCTTTGGCCAAGATCGAGTTTGCGAATCACAGATACAGACTGAGGAATGGTATACAGAGTGGGCCAATGACACAGGCGGAATTTTCATCTGGGATTTCCGGTTTATTGGTTTGGCTCGTCGACCTCCCCTCCTCCCTCCACTTCCCCTTCTCCCCCACATATCTAAGTTCTGAAGAGGAAGAGTAGGGGTAGTGAGGTGTCTTAATGTACAGTATACCATGTTCAGGTCTCCTCCATCTCTCTCTCTCTCTCAGGCGCGAAAGAGCGGTGAATTGCGTTGGACACACCAGTTCTCGTCTGATCACTGAAGTTAAGCAGCGCAACCCCAGCTAGTACTGACATGGGTGGCCGCTTGTGAAAACTTGGTACTGCTAATACCCCAAAAATCGTCGCATTAGTGTAGTGTCTGTGCAGTCTCTGGATAAGAACTATGCTGTGGACGGGGCTCTAATGACCTTCGTAGTTGAAGGGCCCTGAAACACAAACGAACAAATCAGGCGCGAACCTCCTGCGTTGTTTGACCTCTTAATGCAGCCAAATTCGTCGACTGAGGTGAGCGGCCATAATCTTTTTAAACGTTTTTATTCTTAAAACAAATGACCGCTGAGATTTTTTTTATGTGTGGGGGTAATCTTTTGGTTCCTAAAATATGATTTTTTAATCCAAAAAAAAGGGGGTCTCGATAGGGTTATATTAAAATATTTGTGTCATTTTAAAATGTTGTGTTTTTTTAACAATTGGATAAGGAAGGCGCCTTTTTATCAGCGGGATTCAAATTTATTGGCATTTTTGTCCCGCCTGCCACCTTTCACCATCACCCTCTTTCCCTCCCTCCCTCCCTCCTATCTCTCTATTTCATGTGTGTGTGTATGAAATATGGCGTATAATTAACCCCCTCCCCCCTTTTACGCTTTTATTTTGGTCAAAATATTGAGGAATTGTATTTCTTCTTTACTTTCCAGGCCCCCCCCCGCCTAGTTCTACCCAATTTTTTTTGGTATCCAATCCCTATACGAGTTTGTCTGTCCCATAACTATTTTTTTTGTTGTTGTTGTTACCCCCGTTTGCTTCAAATAAAAACTAAATGCCTGTAGAGAGGAAAGTCAAAAGACTAAAAATAGTTAACCCCTAAAATACCTGCATGAAGAATGAGCATTGTAGTGTATAACACGACGGAAATAATCGTGAGTAACGATTGTCAGCCGTGGATTACTTAAGAACCGATTATATTCGTTAAGTTCACTCTTTATGTCTAGTAAAAGACTTCGACACTTGTTAAAAGTTGGCCCCCCCTTACCCCTTTCTATCCATCTTTGGTCTCGTCACCCCCCCTTTTTCATCCTTCCATCTCCTTGTGTGTATACATATACAGTACACATGTAGTAGCTTCTTGCATCCTTTTCCCCATCTTTTCGACCACCGTCCCCCGTCCCTCCCCCCCGTACATCTTTTTTGCCTTCTTCTTTGTTCCCTCTCCCCCCCTCCTCTCCTTCCCGCTGAGAAGTTATGTACCTACAAGACCTACCCCTTTCACCCTCCACCTTACACTTACACCCCTGGCCCCGTAACAAAACTACAAAAATAGATTAATTTGTATGGCTTTTGTGCAAAGTTAGATACGAAATACACGTTTCAATTTTTATACAAAACGAAGTAACTTAGGTGTTATTTTTGGTGAGGGTTTTTTTTGGGAGGGGGGGGGGTGAGGGATATAGGATGGGGGGGTATGGAGTAAGAAGTAAAGGGGTAATTTGGGCAGAAATGCTGTTGCTACTAGTAGTACTACACAAGTATTAGTTGTATGAGATTTTATAATTGAGGTAAAGGGGGAAGAAGATATGAAAGGGGTATATGAATGAAATAGGAAGGGGGTTAATCTCGAACGAGGGTTGGGGGAACTACTATAACAACAATGTAACTTTAAAATAGTCTTTTTGAGCCACTGACTTTAAAGTAGGACCTCTATTGTAGGTTCACGACCCTCTTATATGATGTTTCTTAAAAATGTGGCACCCTTTATTATAAGTTTGGAAGTTTTTTTTTTTTAAATAAATAATAGTAATAATAATAATACACTGTTTATAATGCGGTTTTTTTT
>JAAFCE010001963.1:5283899-5304811 GCA_013389805.1 Trigoniulus corallinus | reverse complement strand
CAACTTGGCTGCACAACGCAACTTGGGGGAGAGGAAAACCCTTCCCATCGGACTGGAAGTAAGGCCTGTGATAGAAGTATGTGTAGATCGGCAAAATTTCCAGGGCAGGGGGATCGGTAACTTACCCTCAGGAGTAGAGAGGCCAACGTTAAATCAGGAAATAAGCCAAACCAAAAGTGCAGATGACTTAGTACGTACCACGGGGCGTCCCATCTGACGACGGGTCAGCCGTGCGTGGAGGAGAGCTCGTTAGCTGATCTAGTTAGTTGAGCCTGCGGAAGTTTGTTAGCCTTGTTTCTTGATGGGGTAAACTTTTTGGCAGAAATTCGGTTCCGTTGTACCTTTTTGAGTACTCATTTAAGAATAATGAGGACCGTTTTTCTCCTCTGGGAGTTTTTTTTGGCGTTCTGTTGGTATGTGCCAAAGGCGGCAGTCTATGTGGGGTCTTTGTCTCTCTTTTCTTCTCTTTCTCTCTGTCTCGTTCCCTAGTCCCCCCCTCCCCTCAGTGGTTGTCTCGTCTCTTTTCTCAGTATTTTTTGGCTCTAAGGTAAAATACTTCAGGTAGTACAAGAGTCACGATTAGATCTTACAAGTTTAAAAATGTCAAAATTTTAACTGGCCATCCACTTAATGTCAAGTGTCTGTGTGTACATAAATGCCAAGTGTCCCGTCGTCGTAGGTCCATGTTAGCGACGATGACAGCAGACGAGAGAAGCACATCTCTGTACCCCTCTGTAACTCCTCATACTTGTCCCGTTAGGGTACATCAGAAGGAGTTGGAGAAGAAGGACGAGGAGGGAGGAAGGAGTGTCTGGAAGTTCACTTCCTCTGTTCAGGTCCTTGAAATTGATCATAAATCTGTTCCTAAGATAATCATCTTGGTCAAGAAGATCTTGACCACAGATGCTGCGATGACCACCAGGATATCACTGAATGTGGGATAACCACCAAGGTCATCTCTTAGGGAGGAGAGAGAGAGAGAGAGAGAGAAAAAAAATGTGTGGGCAGTGACTGGCTACCTAGCTAACTGTTAATAGGAAGAGGGAGAAAGAGAACAGGACTTTTCATTAAAAGTTATGACCACTGATGGGTACTTGCCCATGAGGTTGTCCACCTCAGTTCGCCCCCATCCCCCCTCCTTCCGTCTTCCTTCTCATTGTCTGAATAAGGTAGTGGTGGACGATTTCAGAAAGATGACCGTTAGTTTACGGTATACGTACTAGTAGTAAGCTACGGTCCTTTTCTTGACTACCCTTCTTCTTACCCCGCCCCTCTCTCCCCACTATTCACCCCTCCGTCCCGCCCCTCTCCCTTCTGGCCCTTTCTCGGTTGGTGGACATGTAACAGTTTTGTGACTAGGGCCATTATTTTCTCATAAAAATGCCACGACAGATTGGTAAATTTATGAACATGAGTCTCATTTTTTAAGAGTTGGTTAGTGACACGGGAACAGCATTTCCTTGTTTGGGACGGGGGAGTGGGCTGTTTTTTTTGGAGTTTTCCTGAGATATTTGACACACGCATGCACCGGATTTTTTGAATAAAATCAAGTTCATGGTAGTTTGAAAAGTCTGATAATGTCGATGACAATAATGACGTCGAGAAAACAACAGTGAAGTGATACTGTGGTGGCGGGTTGGGGGGGGGGATTAAACTATGTTGTCGTCAGGGTCGTTCATAAAGAGGATGATAGGTCATGTGTTGGCCATTGGTGAGAAGAGTTGGATAAAGGAGAAAAAAGTGCCCTGGAATTTGAGTTTATTTATGATTATCAAGAGGACACTAAAGTTCAGGTTTGAGAAAGTCACCCACTATCGTCACACAGAGAGAGGGGGGAGGAGGAGAGGGACTGTCCACGTCAAACTTGATTGGGACAGTAATGAGAAAGAGGGTGGTGGAGAGGAAGGAAAAGGAGGAGTACCAGGACATGACGAGACAGTGTCTTTCAACATAAGAAACTATGACAAACTATCATTTCTGAATTACCCCACAAGGACGCTTGACCGTTTTGTTTTTCCTCCTCTTTCTGAATTTGTTGATTGGTGGGTGCTGATTGGAACTGGTTATTGTCCAGACTGCGTGTTTGTTGCAAGGCTTGGTCAGTGCACTGTGGAAACTCAACTTCCGGTGGCCCACGAAACGATTTTTTTTTTCTTTTTCGCGCGGCTGATTGACAGACACATTTTTGGTAACCGGAAGTCGGCGCCCTCCTCATCGTCCTTCTAAAGATGTTCAACTATCAGAGGTGAGTGGATACTAACAGCGGGATGTCAAAGTAACACCTGTGCAGACGAAATCCGTTTCCAGGTGTGACACTACGTTGTGACGGCTTAACCCTTTTATCTCTCTCTTCTCCACACCTCATAATTTTATTTCGAATAATTAGTTATGGCTTATTAAAGACATTTCACAGTTTCGGCCTGACGCGCAGATTTCCAGATGATGAGAAGCGTGGGTGGATATGGTCTGGTTCAGTTGTTAGTGCGGTTGGCATGGTGATCCTGCCGTAGGTGGGAAAGGAGTAAAAGATGGTGATGATGAAGCGTGGGTGGATATGGGCTTGAGGTCGAACGACGTTTTTTAGGCTTCCGATAGTCCCATTGGATTCTTGGATTTGTTGTTTGTTTGTTGGAGTTTAAGGTCCCGTCAACTACAAGGTCATTAGAGACCCGTCCATTGCATAGTTCTAATGCATAGACTGCACAGACACTACACTAATGGGACGATTATTGGGTATTAGCAGTACCCAGCTTTCCCGAGCGACCACCCATGTCAGTACTAACTGGGCTTGCGTTGCTTAACTTCAGTGATCAAACGAGAACTAGTGTGTCCAACGCAACTCGCCGCTCCCTATAGTTCTGATGCAAGGACTGCACAGACACTACACTAATGCGACAAGTTTTTGGGTCCCAAGTGCGCCTTCTTTCGGATGAAAAGTAAAACTGAGGTCCCGTGTGGTGTACAATAGGCAAAGGTGAGGCAAAAATTTCCGGGTGCAGGAGCTGCCCAAACGAACAGTAGATTGATGATAAATAAACGTGGAGATTGCAGTTTTGGTCGGCAACCGGCAATCCAATATATCGCCCTTGTGCCCATTCAGAGAGACAAGATGGGTTCCCGACCCTGCCGCAGGCGGGAAAAGGGATAGGAGTTGCAGATTGGTTTGGCTTTATATACTGTAGGTTACCTTGTATATGTACAATGCAACGTGCCAACAAAATTGTTTTGCGTGCCATAGGTTCGCCACCCCTGTCCTGGGTTAAGATGATGATAGGACCTAATGTTGGAAGGGTTCTTCGAAGTGTTGCACATGTGGGAAATTTTTTTTCCGCTGATTTTCACGTATATTTTTCGCTAGGTAGGAAGGGGGTTTGTTTACGTGTAGTGATGGCACGGTACGTACACTATTTTAAAGGGGACTGCAGGCGCTCTGGGGCACACCTGCAACCAAGGGCTCAAAGGGGGGTTGTTGTTGTTTTAGGGCCCTTCAACTACAAGGTCATTAGAGCCCCGTCCACAGCATAGTTCTTATGCAGAGAATGCACAGACACTACACCAATGCGACGATTATTGGATATTAGCGGTACCCAGGTTTCCCAACAGGCCATCCATGTCAGTACTAGCTGGAGTTGCGCTGCTTAACTTCAGGGATCAGACGAGAACTGGTGTGTCCAACGCAAATGTCCCTACAAAGACGGGGTAATAAGTCGGGTAAGGCCGCTCGCACACACAGCCACTTGTGGCGGCTGCTAGTGGCGACCACACGTTGTGGACTGCGTTTCTAATTGGAATCAAATAGGCTCAGCGCCGACACGGCGTTTGCAGTAGCGCTACTGAGCCACAAGCTGCGGCAGTCGCCGTATCTCGCTACTTGTCGCCAGTGGCGGCGTTTTTCCTATTACCGCAAGCACGAGATCTCGTTGCTGCCGCCTGTGGCAGCCACTGGTGGCCGTGTACAGCGACTAATGATCGCCACTAGTGGCTGTGTGTGCGACCGGCCTAAGAAATGAAATAAGTGTGACACATTGTGCTATTTTTTTTATTTCCTAGCCCTCATCTCTCCCTTCATACTCCATTCCTCGTGTTTTTTTTTTTGGCTGGTAGGTCCACGTGGACGACTAGAGGGGGTTAAATGAAGAGGTTGATTACCCTTGCCTAATATAGGTCTGACTAGGATTTGTTTTGCATTAATTATACACGAGGTTGAGATTATGGCGATAAATAAAGAGATTGCATAGCTAATGATGGTGATGACCGATGATGAAGAAAAAAATTTTTTTTTTAACTTCCTTAAAAATCATTAAATATTCCGTCGTCATTAAGTTTTGTGCCGGACATACATGACTTGGGTAGTGGCAGCGGCTGGGAAGGAGGAAGGAATGAAGAAAGGGTTGTTAAAAGGCTGCCTTCAACTCTTTCCTATCTCTCCCCTTCCTCCCCCTTGTCATTTGTCCACCTGTCTCGTCTCGTTGACCGGCCGATATCGGTGTGGACTAATTACTACTTTTGTGGCCTGTGGCCACTTTGTTGAGCTTGTAAAACGGACTTCTGTTTGTACGTATAAGAGGTACAGGACAGCTTATGCACAGAGAGGGGAGGACATGAAAAGGAGTGAAATACCTGTCCCGGGACGGTGTTTAAAATGTACTTTTAATCATGTTCCGGCTTTGGTTTTTTTTTGCAGATCTTCGGTGTGATGGATTGATTTAAAATGTGTGATTAAGATGTTAAAAATTTTGTATTTAGTTCTACCGTCCTTTTTTTTTTCGGCTTCCCCCTCCTTCTTTCGCCCCCCCCCTTCCACACCAGTCTGGTCTTCCTTTAACCACCAAATATATTACCGTGACGTCGCAAAACGTGACACGAAGGGTGTATGGAGTGTGAACTTGTAAATGGTCGACTCATTGATGCAAATAGATTTTTGTTTTTGATATACTGTGTGGATATTTTTGATGGGCCCGGGGGGGGGGGGGCAGTAGTGTTGGTGGGTTAAACAACCAAAGAAGAGGGAAGAGGAGGGTGTTAGAAATAATTCAGACAGGAAAAAGGTCACCAAGGTCGATTAGAAGTAGGGACCGATAAATATTGGATTGTTGTTGTCTTGTGGTGAGTTTAACTGTGGCGGGATGGTGGACGGGACGAATGAGATGTTAACCAAAAATCAACCTACGCATTTACACCCCTCCCCTCACTCACCCATTAAAGATATTAATCAAGAAATGTTTTTTTTTTCTTTTCGCAAGGAGTGAAAAACGACCTCGTGGTTATAAATTTTAATTATTCGATGGTATCGTCCGGTCTCACTGTTGTAATTATTCGTATGTGTGAGCATGTCAGTTCCTCAAACAATATTCGGTTATGGGACGTTTCGAAGCTGACTTTCTATGGGCAACCACTATACTTATTTATCGTCTCGTCGGTCCTGTGTTCGTTGGGGCACTCCGCCGAGCTCCTACACCTGAGAATTTTGCTCCATCTACCCGATGCAGTTGCAAATAATGTACTAGGCTGGTGAAGACCCGCCTCGGAGGTGCAGAGGGTAGCATGCTCGATTACAGCGTCAGTGGTTCAAGGTTTGATACTGGATCGAAATTTGTTTCTTTCGGACGAGAGAGACTCCAATGCGCTTTCCGTCGAGAAGTAAAGCTGTGGTCCCGTGTGATGTGGTATGTGCGATGTCACCACTGCACGGAAACGAACCCTTACTACATGGAGTAAAAATAGACGTGTAGGAGACCGCCTCCCCCCTGGTGTCGGTGGAAGAATCAAAACAGGCCGACGATAAATATGTGTAACAACATTAGATTGGGGACAATCGACAGTAAAAATGTCGTCCAACAGGCCGCTGATATGTCCGAATGAAACGAAAAATGGACACACCGACTCGGCCATAGGCGGGGAAAAGGTTAGGAATGATGATCAGTCTTATTAACAAGTGGAATTCCCAAATGGGACACTTTTAAGTTGGCTCCAATTTTTCATTCATTTTTGTATGATCAAATTATGTTCAGGTAATTGGACTCGCCTGACATCTACTAACCAACAGAATTATCCTATTTTCCACTGGTACGACCAATTGTGGAGTACTGTAGTCCAATTTGGTTTCCCCTTAGACAGGACTTATCCTGGGAAATTGAAATGATCCATAGGAGGACAGAAAGAAATGTGCTACATGGCTTCTCTCGTAGACTGAGTGCGTCAGACATGATCTGAGAATTAGGGTGGGATTCACTACGCCAGACGCGGTGACAATTTGAAAATAGGGTACGAGGGTCCTCCAATTTGGCAGCTTATCCCTGGCAGAGTATAGGGGGAGAAATGATGATCCATTTAAAATTGAAGGAGATCGGGGCACGGACAGACTCCTATTACTGGTCTTAAATCCCCAAGAATCATTCGACAATGGGTATTAGCAGTACCCAGTTTTCCCAAGCGGCCATCCATGTTAGTACTAGCTGGGCTTGCGTTGCTTAACTTCAGTGATCGGACGAGAACTGGTGCGTCCATTGCAATAGATGGAATGCTCTTGGCGAGGATAAAGTGAGGAACTTTCTGGAAGAAGGTGCCTTCGTTTCGTTTGTCGGCGTTTTAGGGCCCTTCAACTACGAAGGTCATTAGAGCCCCGTCCATAGCATTGTTCTTATGCAGAGACTGCACAGACACTACACTAATGCGACGATTTTTGGGTATTAGCAGTACCCAGTTTTCCCAAGAGGCCACCCATGTCGGTACTAGCTGGGCTTGCGCTGCTTAATTTCAGTGATCAGACGAGAACTGGTGTGTCCAACGCAATTCGCCGCTCCCTGGAAGAAGGTGCCCATTATAGCAGGTAGGGAATGGATGGGAGTTTGTTTTTGTTTGTTGGTGTTTTTAGGGCCCTTCAACTACAAGGTCATTAGAACCCCGTCCACAATGCAGTTCTTATTAGGGAGATTGAGCATACAGTTACCGATAACCATTTGTCCCATAAACAGACGACACTTAAGTTACGCATGCTCCGAACAATTAATTTTATTTATGGAGCATGCTCACCTTAAATTTTGTCTGCTTATGGGATAAATGGTTATCGGTAACTGTACGCTCAATCTCCCTATTCAGAGACTGCACAGACACTACACTAATGCGACGATTTTTGGGTATTAGCAGTACCCAGTTTTCCCAAATGGGCCACCCATGTCAGTACTAGCTGGGGTTGCGCTGCTTAACTTCAGTGATCAGACGAGAACTGGTGCGTCCACCGCAATTCGCCGCTCCCACATGGGATGGGAGAAGGGGGGGCTATGTTTCAGGTTCCTTGGGGGTTTTCAATGAGTTAGAACTTTGAAATGAGAGTTATCCTCTCCACTAGCAATTTGGCCTATCAGGGCTGCTTGCCCAGTGTATTCAGTTAGAATTAGTTGTGATTAGGAGAAAGGAGGACCAAGCAGTTCCGGTCAAAATTAAATAGCTGTCTCTCTCTCTCTCCCCCTCCATCATTTTCTTTCTCTTAGTAATGTGGTTTCCAACTAAATTTGTTTAAGGACTACGCACTGTTGTGGGGATTAGCAGGGTTCTTGACTTTTGTTCTCTCTCTTCACCCTCCCCTAACCCTTCTTCCGTCCATTTTTCTCTGGAGAACTTTGAGTTAAAAAAAAAAAAAAGAAGAGGACAATTTGCATGACAAAGAAACTTACGTCTTATCATCATGTTGTCTACACACGTGGATGTTGTGTGGTGAGGTTGGGGCGGAAGGAGGTGCAGTGGACAGGAAGTCATCCCGATAATCAAGCTCACGGATTAATTAGTATGAATGATGACCGGAAGGGGTTGATGTGGGTAGAGTAGAAGATGGAATTGAGAGAGTGGAGGAATGACCAACTGAAGGATTAATTTCGGCGTGCTAATATAGTTATCACAAGTTCGTTTTGATGGTTCGACATTTTATAATTAATATTATCATTATTATAAATGTAATAGCCGTTGGGTGTTTAAAGGGGTAATGGGACTGACCGACCGACCAACCGGACGGTTTAAGTGAATAATGGGGAGTGAGTGAGGGAGGGAGGGGTAGTGCTAATTGTTGCCTGTTGCTGCTACTGTGTTGGTTTTGTGGTGGGTCTCTCTCTCTCCACTGTCGTGTGTTATGTAATAGGTGAATTTGTTACCATTTCCACCCCCTCATAGTTTGATTAAGATTTAATAAAGCCGGTTTCCCTGCCCCCCCCTTCCCTCTCCCCCTCTGCTTGTCTTCTTCTCCTCCTCTCTTACCCCTTTCTTACCTCTCACCTGTCGTATATAAATAAATACTCTATATCTGTCAAATGTAAATAATAAATTGATCGTCAAGATAACATCATTCATACCAACTTTGCTGGTAACTAGTTCAGAGATATATTTAATTTTTATTGTAGCTTATTCATCACGCTCTCGTATATTTTAAAATGATGTTTTTACCGCCGCTGGGCGGAGCTAACGTCGTCCTGCTTTCTTTTTTTTTGTTCCTTCTCCAGTCGTTGAAACACACACACAAAAAAAAGAAATGGTGTTGAGGGGTGTTAAATGCTCGTGGATAAATGTTCATATAATAATAAGGCGATAAAGAAGGGGTTAAACGATCTCTTCCCCACTTTATCCCCCTCCCCTCTTATACGCACCCTCCTTTAGCCACACAAAATTAAAGACCGATTAAAGTTAATGGTGCTGAAGGGTGACAAATGGACCATGTGTAATAATTTCGGGTTTAATAATAACGTTTTTTTTCTCCATGACAGAGGGCTGTATATTACTAAAAATGAACCCTGTCTATCTCCTTATATAGTCACGGGGGAAGGGAAACGAGAGGCGGTTTCCGGTCTTATGTTAGCCCCCCCCTCTCTCTCCCCCCACGTGAGGGTAACAGCCCATCTACTCTCCCCGGTCGTGGGGAGCGGCGAATTGCGTTGGACACACCAGTTCTCGTCTGATCACTGAAGTTAAGCAGCGCAACCCCAGCTAGTACTAGCATTGGTGTCCGCTTGGGAAAACTGAGTACTGCTAGTACCCAAAAATCGTCGCATTAGTGTAGTGTCTAATGACCTTTGTAGTTGAAGGGCCCTAAAACACGAACACTAGCCCATCCCCGGTCGTGGCAACGCTTTTCCCCCACTCCATCTGGGTTGGTTTGTGAGCTCCTGGCGGTAGGTCTGGAGTGGGAAAACGGGGAGGTTCAAAAGTTTGCCTTTCGTCCCCACTGCGAAGTAAGGTCGTCCTCCCGTGTGGTACATGTAAGGGCCTACGATGTTGCCACTGTATATGTAAGAGAGCCCTTTCCATACGGAGAAAAGCTCAGCTGTCTGGAGTCTGTAGCTGCAGTTTTAATCCTGCCTGTGGTGAGGTGGAGGAGGGAAATCTCGGGTGGCTCTTCCACGGGATGGAAAGTACAGCCCCGTGTCACCATCGAATGGAAAGAATCCTTTCTAAGGGGAGTAAAATTTCGAGGTGTAGGAGCTCGTCTCCTTCCTCTGGTGTCAATATATCCTCGGTCTTGAACCTACAAACCGATCTGCAGACCGGCCGGCCTACTGTTCGTTGGGGAATTCCACCGACGCCAGGGGGCGAGCTCTTACACCTGGGAATATTGCCTTATCTACCCGTTGCATACTAGAGAGGGTTCTTTGACGTGCAGATGCCATCGTACACCACAAGGGACCTCGGTTTTACCTCATCAGAAGGCTCACTCGGGGCCTTTCTCTCTCGCCCGAAAAAAGCCGACACCTCGGTCCAGTATCGAACCTAGAACTACTGACGCAGTTACCGAGCTTGCTACCCACTACGCCACCGAGGCGGGTTCCTCATAATATTTACGAAAAGGTAAAAAAAAAAACAGGTGGACTGGTCATCAACTTTTCTGGGTCTCGACAAGGACGGACAATGTTCTTTATCTACCTGCACGCATTAACTTATTAACATATTTTAGTGGGTTAAAAATATTAATTAATGTAAGGTTTGGGACGAGAGCGTCATAGTTATTCTCACTCTGAATGGCCTTTAAGGGGTCAGTCAAATCATTTGTCCTGAGAGATTGAAGTATCACGTTTGTCCTAATTTGTTTAGAAATCATTTTTTTTTTGTTTCGGAGGGGATGAGAGAGGACTGGACAGAGGTGAACGTAGGTTGGACTTGTCAATTTTTTTTTTGGATTTTATAGGTGATGACGGCTTTATTAATGATGGGCCCTTATTGAGTTTCGTATCCGTTCCTCTCTCTCCATCTTCTGCCGTCTACCTGGCCAACTCCTTCCTGTTGACTTCGTTCGGGACATCCACACCTCAGCTGCCAACTTCTGAACTCCGGCCCCCACCCCTGATGTTGCTGACTGAGTCGCTAATCACCTGGTAACGGGGTGACGTGTGTATATTGTGGGAGAGGGGCTATTTTTTGAAGATGAGGGCAGGATGAGGCTACCCGTTTCCCCTTCCTCCCCCTTCTGATATATTGTAATATAAACTCTCTTTAAAATTAAGATATTCGCGGTGGAAGTCAGGGTCATGATTAAGATGACCTTGAATTGTTTTTTAATTGAATAGATTTCCTTTTTTTACACCTGTTAACATGAGACTTCCGCATTGATTGTTATTGTTGTAGTCATTCCTTGAGGAATTAACTATCTAATCATCATCACCTTTCTCGTCTGCAAACGGTCAGAGGCGATTAAGAGGCGAGTGGTCAGCAAGCGTCACTTATCATTACTTTATTATTAAACAATTGTCTGTTTGAGAGTTAATGGAATGTTATTGTTTAATTAAATGCGTATCAAAATTATCACCATCATCATCCTTTCAACAGGTAAGATGAAATTACCTGTTGCTCGTCTGAGCACCTCATTCCGTGTCTCCCCGTCTCCTCTTCTCCCCCGCTTCATCCTATTTTCACAGGTCACCCTTCCCCCTTCCGTCCTCTCCTACTCCTATAATATGTCACCCCCCCATCTCTACCTTGGTTGGTACGTTCGTTACTTAGCATACATGTCTGATTCTTTAATTCCTCTGATACGCGCAGGTTCAATCCTGGATGATGGGGCGGCTGTATTGCCTTGGACACACCAGTTCTCGTCTGAACACTGAAGTGAAGCAACGCAACCCCAGGTAGTACTTGCATGGGTGACAGCTTGGGGACACTGTGTACTGCTAATACACACATCGTACACACAACGTACTGTCTGTGCAGACTCTGCATTAGAACTACGCAGTGAACGGGGCTCTAATGACCACTGTAGTTTCAGGCAGTGGCGTCACTAGGGGGTGCGGGCCGCACCGGGGGACACCACTCGTACCATGAGAAATGGGGTGACACCAAAGCACAAGCGGCTTTTTTCGGGAGAGAGGGGTGAAACCATGGTGTCACCGCCCCGAGGGACTCAAACCCCAGCGACGCCACTGGTTGCAGGACTCTCGCAGGATCTCGGGCCCGGGTAGAAAGGGTTCTTTTTCGTGCAGGTGACATGGTTAACTAACTTCGGTTGTTGTTGCTGTTTGTTGGTGTTTTAGGGCCCTTTAACTACAAGGTCATTAGAGCCCCGTCCATAGCATAGTTCTTATGTAGAAACTGCACAAGACACTACACTAATGGGACGATTTTGGGGTATTAGCAGTACCCAGTTTTCCCAAGCGGCCACCCATGTCAGTACTAGCTAGGGTTGCACTGCTTAACTTGAGTGATCAGACGAGAAGTGGTGTGTCCAACGCAATTCGTCGCTCCCACAACTAACTTCGGTCTGTGGAGTGATTTGCCGACACTTGAGTGCTCCTGACGCCCCCTCCCAGAGATTTTGTCCGATTTCCACGTGTGTCCTGACTTCTTATAAAAATTGAGGGGGAACCCTTTCTACCCTAGTCTACCCTAGTCGAGGACGAGTGAGATCGGCATCTGGTTTTGTTTATTTGTTGTCGAGTTATTGACCTCGACACTTTTGAAGAGATATGGAGGAAGGAGAAGTGGGAGGCGAACCCTTTCCATATCACACTAAGCATAATTTACCAGCTGTGAACGCGCGAGAACATTTTATTTTCTTCTGCAGAACTTCCGATCTGTGTTGTTTGAGAGGGGCAAGAAAAATTTGGACCTTTCCCCTTACACAAAATAATTCAACTCCGGGAACAACATTCGGATGACCATTCAACACAAGCTATGTTAGGAACACGTGACTGTCAGCGGTCATCGTTAATAGAATAAAATTCTGTGTGCGGGACACCTAGTGACAATTAAAATAACTTCATGGTTGAGTGGGTTAAATGGTTGTGCCTTATTGGGGTGCTTCGCGTGCCTCGTTATAAGTTGCTTAATTTGTTGTAACACATATTCCTTTCTTTATGGCATTAGTTTTTTTTGGGATGGGTGGTTCAGGGGGAGTCGAGCAGGCGATGTGAAGGGGGAAGAGCGAGACGTTTCAGGAAGGTTATGTTGCAAAAAAGAAATTTATGACGTCCTTGGTCATTGGTGTCCACCGTCCCGTCGTCGTTTTCGTTCATTGACCGTCAATTTAGATGTAAGAAGAGGAGGAGGAGAAAAGGCAGGCAGGCAGACAAGCGGTGGTGGTGCTGGTGTCAGTTTGGTTATTGACTTCCTCCTCCATGTTGCGAAGGGTCTGGAGTTGAATATTGTGAAGTCCCCCCCTCCCTCTTTCACCTCCCAAATTGTCGAAAACTTATCCTGTTTGCTTTCTCTTTGCTCACATGCATCCACCTACCCTCCCTCCCTCCTTCTATGTCCACTGTCAACCCCCTCAACCCCTGTTTCTCTACCCCCACCTCCACCCGCCCTCTTTTACCCTCGTCGTGCTGGACTTGTACAGTATTTGATGATCTGCCCATCATCAAATAATTCAACGGCGCCCTTCATCAGACGGGGCAAAAGACATTTCCGGGATGCTGTGGATCCTGCATGGCCTTAGGCAGACATGTTGTTTGTCTCCATGTCAGACAAGATGGCGAGTTTTATAAGAAAAGGAGAGGGGAGAAGAAGGAAAAGGGGGGGGGACTGATCTCTAACACGAATTGATTTGTTGGGATTGTTTTGAGATGCCCTTGAAATTAGATGTAATCTTTTGTACCTTTCTTCCTTGGTCTTTCTGTTTTCCGTTGTCCATTTTTTTTCATCTACTTAAGGTCTTTGTGGTCATTAAAGATGTTGGAATTTCAGGCGAAGGGGTCACTACACTGATGATGAGCAGATCTAAGACGGGACAGGTGTTGCTGGGTAGCGTCTTGAAAAATTTAAAAGGTTATATTTGTGATATCGATAAGGATCTACACATTTTTCGTGTAGAAAGGGATGTTTTAAGTGTGAGGGACATTGTCCACCTGGTACTAGAGCATGTGTTCGTCTTTCTTCTCTCCATCCTTCATCTTCCCCCATATTGATCTTCCTCTTTTGTCCCAGGGCTGGTGTCGTATTGGTCCTTCCTTCCCCAGACTGTGGTGGTGCAGATGGTAGTTGAAGACGTATCTACGAGGAGGGCCATGGTTGCGGATTCGATCCTGGTGATGGCTTCTTTCGGACAAGAGGAGAGTGGGATTTCGTTCTTAGTGCATTTCTCTCCATTTCGCTATGGGACAACTAAAGACGTCCCGTGTAAGGAATATGTACGACACGTCGCCAATTGGGCGTAACAGGGCCTTTTCATTACCGATTAAAGTGCAAGCAAGCAACTCCTAACCCTTTTTCCCACGTATGACAGGTTCGGATACTCATCTTGTCCCTCAGAATGGACACAAGGGTGATATATTGGACAGTGTTTTTCCACAGCCGGCTGCCCACCAAAGCTGGAACCCCTATGTTTGTTTATCGTCGGTACGTCGGGGTACCTCACCGAGCTCCTACACCTGGGAAGCGGCGAATTGCGTTGGACACACCAGTTCTCGTCTGATGACTGAAGTTAAGCAGCGCAACCCCAGCTAGTACTGACATGGGTGGCCGCCTGGAAAAACTGGGTACTGCTAATACCCAAAAATCGTCGCATTAGTGAAGTGTCTGCATAAGAACTATGCTGTGGACGTCTCTCCCTCTCTCTTTCCGGAAAGAAGCCAACCCACCTCGACCCAGTATCGAACCTGGAACCACTGACGCAATAAATCGAGCACGCTACTTATTGCGGCAGGCACCGGGGCGGGTCCGAATAAAAGTGCACATCAGCAAAATTCCTTGATGTTGGGGTTTGCTTCTCCTCCATTCGCTTGCGTGGAGGTAATTTCCTCATCGCCAAGGGGCGACCTGCTCGTCCGGTGAAGAAACCACCTCCATCACCGGCCAGGATCCGAACTTGCTACCATAGACTAATGCACGATACACCACTGTTTTGTTGGTGTTTTAGGGCCCTTCAACTACAAAGGTCATTGGAGCCCCGTCCACTGCGTAGTTCTAACGCAGAGACTGCACAGACACTACGCTGTTGCGACTATTTTTGGGTATTAGCAGTACCCAGTTTTCCCAAACGGCCACCTGTGTTAGTACTTGCTGGGGTAGCGTTGTTAAACTTCAGTGATCAGAAGAGAACTGGTGTGTCCAACGCAATAAGCCGCTCCCAATACACCACTGAGCCACCCCCGATGCGGGTATGAATGAACCTGAAAGAGGTGATGTATTTATGCAACTCTGTAACTAGCCACAGGCCATGGGTACTAAAGAGCAATATGTTAAATCCCCACCATGTCCAGTTAATTTCAAAATGCTACACCAAGAAAGGGTAAATATAACTTAACCCTTTTTTTGGTTGAAGTACAATGAACCTGTCATCTTCATCACCATCATCATCATCATCTTTTTCGGTGCTTTTTTCCCCCCTACATTTGCAAAGAAAAAAAGTTAACTAACTACTACTCTAATGTGCAGTAGTAATAATCTAAGAACCAGGCAAGAAGGGGAATCCCTTAGCCATATTAAATGCATTGTACGCTACGTGAAAGATGCTTCTCGTGTCCATCTTGAAACAGGAAGGAAGAAAGAAGAAGAGGAAATGACGCTAAGCCCTTACTTCCTCGTGTCAATATTCTCTTCCTCTCTTTCCCTCCTCCCCTGGGTCATCATCTTCTTCAGCAGGGCGCCACAATAATTTCTGATTCACCACCACCACGACGAAAGTAGCTTGTTAGTCGACAATGTAACGGGCCCGTGGCCAAAATGGGATGTGATGGGGACAGATGAAAAGAGGTGAGGGAGGGGGAGCATGGTGTGAATGAGAAGAAAAAAGGGGGGAGGAAACGGAACATTTGGCTATTTCTGCCAAAAATATTTTTTTTTCTTGAATTTCACACCCCTTTCCAAGTTTATTTACTTCTAGAAAACGGTAAAAAAAAGTATGTGATATATAGTTGCATTCCACTCCAGAAATTTAACGACTACAGGCCCATTAAACCCTCAACAAAGGCAACATTTTTTTTTTTGGGGGGGGGGGGGGAAGGGTCTTCTGCTTCTTCCGCCTTGTCGATAGCTCTAAAGGAAGCATTGGTTGCTGATAAGGTTCGGAACAAAGGTTCGAGTCTGGTCGAGTTACCAACTACTGATTATAGCACAAACATAGTGCGAATAGGGAAGCGAACTCCTACACCTGTAATTGTTGACGTGGTTATTTAACGTTCGTTTGTTTACTTCCGGAAGTAATGACCGATTCCAGGGAGTAGTGGACACACTATGGTCCCATCAAGTATTTCATGTAGGTATTTTTGCGAGTGACCAAGACTGTGTTACAGGGTGTGGTTGAGCGCAGTGGCGTCGCTAGGGTTGGCGTCACCCGGTGTGGTCACCATGGTGTCACCCCCTCTCTCCCACCATGGTGTCACCCCCCCCTCCCCCCCAGGGGGTCCCCCCCCCCTCTCCCGAAAAAAAGTCGCTTCTGTATTGGTGTCACCCCATTTCTCATGATGCGAGTGGTGTCACCCGGTGCGGCCCGCACCCCCTTAGTGACGCCACTGGTTGAGCGGTTGAAGAAGAGGACGAAAGAGGAGGGGAGGGAGGTAAAGGGAGTGTGGGGGTTTTTCTAGTGGACGACAATTCATTAGTTGGTGAGGAAGTAAAGGGTTGAGAACCACTCTATCAAAAAAGAAGTTCTCTCCGTCTTATGATAGTAATGGTGTATATATGTGGTAATTGGGATAAACGGCCTTCTGGGCTCCCTACTGTCCTGTTCTAGCCTTCTCCACCCTCCCCAACACTCCACACCTCCCGCTCTATTCCTCTTACCCTCTTCTTTCGACCACTCAACCCCCCCCCCCGCCGTCTTTAATTCCTTTCCGGTCGTTCATGACGTCGGTGTAAGTCATGGAACTTTTTGATTGAAGGAGTTGACAAGGTAGTTGCTTGGTGTGCAAGCGGACTGAGTTCGATTCCTCACACGATACGACAGCGTTGCTTCCAGAAAGGGAGGAAAGCAGGCGCCCTTGAGACCTCTCTTTCTCCCTCACTCACTCGTTTCAGCCAGAATCAAACCTGCTCACTGTGGGATGACGGCTTCTGAAAGGAAGGTGAACTTATGGCTTCTCTCGCTTGCCTTCTCCTGAAGGAGCGAGACGTGAGGGGCCAGGATCGAACCCGTGTCCACGGGTTGTTGTTGTTGTTTGCTGGTGTTTTAGGTACTGTCAACTATAAGGTCATTAGAGACCCGTCCACTGCATAGACTGCACAGACACTACACTAATGCGACGATTTTTGGGTATTAGCAGTACCCAGTTTTCCCGAGCTCAATGCCGGATTTAGATATTGAGAGGCCGTAGGATATTTCAATTTTGAGGGCCTTTTCAAGCCCTTTTGAACCCCGCGAAATGTTGAGGCCCTAGGCTTCAGCCTAATTAGCCTATTGGTAAATCCGGCACTGCCCGAGCGACACCTATGTCAGTACTAGCTGGGGTTGCGTTGCTTAACTTCAGTGATCAGACGAGAACTGGTGTGTCCATCTCCCCCCGTGTCCACGGACTCATGAGTGTATCATGCTATCACCGGAGCTGGGTCAGACCACTGTTCCTTCTCCTCCTTTTCTTCCTCAGTGCTGCCTTGAAGTACCTTAGTGTGTTGAACTTCAGTGTCCAACGAATTGCGTTGGACACTGAAGTTAAGCATCTCAACCCCAGCTAGTACTGACATGGGTGGCCGCTTGGGAAAACTGGGTACCGCTAGTATCCAAAAATCGTCGCATTAGTGTAGTGTCTGTGCAGTCTCTGCATCAGAACTACACAGTGGACGGGGCTCTAATGACCTTGTAGTTGAAGGGCCCTAAAACAACAACAAAAACCAAAATATTAAAATCATGTCATTGTAATTCCTAATGTGCGGTGAGAGGGTTCGGTTCTTTCTACCGCCTGACTCGATTCGGACAGGTTGTATGATGTAGGATTTATTAAAATTAATGAGTATTTATAGTCGTTTGTCGGTTTTTGACTCTTTTAGAACCCTCCATCCCCATTGGAAGAAATACAACTCTGTATGTTAATATCATTATTAATAATCTAACTTTTATTTCTTGAGGAAAATAAAAATGCCCCCCCCCCCTTTACCTTTCTTTTACTAAGTGGCGGGGACGGCGGCAAAAGCTGCTTTTTTTTTAAAGCTTTACATATTCAATGCGAATCACGTGTCACACGTCCAGTTGGATTACTAAGATCATCTGTTCTCATCTTAAGACGTTAGTGTTGTGCAGGCCTAAGAAAGTATGCAGGGAAGGAGGAAGAGGACGTCGCGCGACAAAAATTTTTGGCAGTGTTTCCACCACCATTCTACACCGATTCCAGCAAGAATTACACTTCATTCCTTGTCACGAGTTTAGTGTACAAAGGTTCGCATCTAACCGAGGTCACCGACATATGAATTTTTTTTCGTTTCGTTAGTGTTTTAGGGCCCGTCAACTACAAGGTCATTCGATCCCCGTCCACTGCGTAGTTCTAATCCAGAGTCTGCACAGACACTACGATGTCACGACTACTTTTGGGTATTAGCAGTATCCAGTGTTCCCAAGCGGTCACCCATGCTAGTACTAGCTGGGGTTGCGTTTATAATAGGAAAATGTGAGAGGGAATAGACTGAGGTGGTATGGGCATGTGATGAGAGGAGGGGAAGACGAGGAATTGGTTAGGTCCATTGCAGGGGGAGCGGCGAATGGCGTTGGACACACCAGTTCTCATCTGATCACTGAAGTTAAGTAACGCACATGGGTGGCCGCTTGGGAAAACTGGGTACTGCTAATACCCAAAAATCGTCACATTAGTGTAGTGTCTGTGCAGTCTCTGCCTTAGAACTACGCAGTGGACTGGGCTCTAATGACCTTGTAGTTGACGGGCCCTAAAACACCAAAAACATCCATGGCAGGGATGCAGGTAATTGGAAGCAAGAGCGAAGCAGACGTGGTAGCAGGTTGTACGAGACATGTTAGTGTGTGGGGTGTTGATGTGGACCTGATGAGATAGGCGGGGATGGAGGGCCAGAACCAGCAAACCCGACCCTGCCACAGGCGGGAATAAGAGTATGGCAATGAATGAAGATTGAAACAGCGGAATTCGTGTTGATAGCAAAAAAGATTCTTAAGTTATCGCGGTCTGCAATAAAATACTTCTTCCTGCTGCCCTTCTTTCATTTACCACAGCGGCGAGTTACGTTGGACACACCAGTTCTAGTCTGATCACTGAAGTTAAGCAACGCAAGCCCAGTTAGCACTGACATGGGTGGTCGCTCGGGAAAGCTGGGTACTGCTAATACCCAATAATCGTCGCATTAGTGTAGTGTCTGTGCAGTCTATGCATTAGAACTATGCAATGGACGGGTCTCTAATGACGGGACCTTAAACACCAACAAACAAACAATCATTTACTACTAACCGGCGACTACAGAATTGAACCCGCTACATCAACATTCATTGAAGCCCTTGAAGAGAGTGAAAGCCCCAAGGGAACTGTTGGCGTCCAATGTTAATTAACCTGGGAAGGCCCATTTATACTAGCGCCCCCATTGGAAATGCTAGGTTTCCAACTGCTATATGCTGAATTGGAGTGCAGAAATCGTGCACGCGCCGTCGTCACGTGACTTGACATTTCGAATCTTGTTTAGAACGACGACGCGTTCCATTCTTTAAAAGAGAACAACGGTCTGCTTTTTCTTCTTTGTGTCTCATAATTTAAAAATGTTAAAAGGTACAGTCTATAAAATTTTAAAATATTAATTGACCGCTAAACTGACCGTGATTTAAATAAATATATTAAGGAACTGAGGAGCAAGTTTTTAAGGTGAGATAATAACTTTTGTGTTTCCTTTAAATTATAACGACATACACACACACAAAAAAAATAGAATGTACTGTTCTCGGAGTTGATTATTTATTTATTTACTGCGATAATTTAGTTGCATATACCGTGTTTTGAAATAATATATTTGGTTGTTTCTTGATAATTTGATAAGACTCAACCAGAAATGTATGATGGGGATGCTGTTATGATCAAATTTTAATCTTTATATTTTGTATTGTTGTTGTTGGTGTTCATGTCGCCCACCACCATCACCGCGTTCGATATTCTTGGCGCCATCTTAGAAATAGTGACTTTTCTACATAAACACTTTCTCGGAATGATATCTTGATGCTGTTATTTCTGTATTCTTAAAGCAGTGTCAAAGAAATCGTTAATTTCAAAATACATAACGAAAAAAAAAACACGTTTGTTTGTGGAACCGAGAAAATGATTTTCAATGAGTTTTGTAACAAGTTTGTAATCCCTCTTTCTCTCCTTCGCTACATAGGGAAAAAAACCACCCGCATACACTAACTGTGTATTGTAGTATATATCTATATAATACACACACAAAATACTTTTTGCGAAAATGTGTGACTGGGATGTTGCCAAACCGGATGAGGACTAACTTATTTGGGGTTGTCGTGTCCCCCCTCTCTCTCTCTTTCTCTCCATAACAGTTGACTTGTAATGGTGTGTAGAGGAAATAGTTTTTAAGTGGGGACATCACGAAGGTAGCAGACGGAGACGAGAAATTGAAAGCAATGAGTTTATACAAATTGATGTGTTATGACAACCAAGTAAGGATATAATAAAAGTTAAGGGGTTACATGGAAGGGGCAAGGAAAGCATAAGGGGTTGAGTGAAGAAAGGAGACATATACTCTCGATACCGGAGTCAGCTCGTACACTCCCTCCCCCAATGTACTATCGCCATCTGCCAACAACAATTCCTGAAATTTCCCAATTCATAAATTCCAATGTTTCGTTTTATACGTACGGTATATGGAGAAGGAGGAGGAAGAAGAGGAGAAAGAGAAGAAGAGAGGGGTCCATCCATTACCCCTTCCAGTCCCTCGTCCAACTAACTATGTGTACAACACGACGAAATAGTTAACCAATTTTTATAGCTGAGATGCCAACAATTGTTTATTTAGTGTGCAAAGTGGCCCAACTGGCACCGCGTCCCGAAGAAATGTCATTGGTTTAGTCAATTAATGGCAGTCAGTTGGTTCCTTACGGGAGTTTAGAAGGTTGACAGTTTTACAGGACGAGATAATTTAGGAAGGAAAGGGGGGGGTTTGAGATTGTGGGGGGAGAGAAGATGGGGGAGTGGAAGAGACAGTAGTAGTATTAGAGAGAGTCCCAGACGTAGATAGAAGAGGAGCAACCTTTCACGAAAAAAAAACCCCCACACAACTCGACAGTAGTCCATTTAGATTAGACGGAGAGACAATATGGGACAAGAGGATGTGTCGCCTTAGACAGATAGGGGAGAGAGGGTCTTGATATGTCAAAAAATAAGACCTGGCAACAAGTATTATTCAACTTGATTTATATGCTTACGTCTCTTGAATTAAATTTAGGCGACGCGAATCTCTCTCAAAATTGATGCCTGCCAGCCGTAAGAGGAGGTTACGTAAAAAAAAAACGATAAAGGACGAGGAAGAAGAGAGTATATCTTAGGACACCCCCC
>JAAFCE010001963.1:5229790-5280047 GCA_013389805.1 Trigoniulus corallinus | reverse complement strand
CTCTCCCGTCCCCCTTGTCAGTATGGAAGCTGCAATGTCGCTTCGTAAACTTGGTAGGGAAAGGGGGAGAGCGGGCGAAGAATGAGAGGCAGAATGGACCACGCGGGTTGTTTTGATTTTAGTTGTCAGTTGATCGTGTCCCAGTGCGGTAAATAACCTCATTACTGAAGCCATGTGTAGCAAATTAAAAGTTAGAATGGCCGAGGTGAGAATGGAGGCTATTGTTTTCGGATAGAGCTTTGAGGGGGAGTGTGCGGAATTTTGTGAGCAAGGAGAGGAGATCTGGAGAGGGCGGCAAGGAGGGAGTGCACTGTCTGCCGCCAGGTTGGAGCGCATTCGCCTTTTCTGACCCAGACGATGACCTGGTCACAGTATCCGTTAAATTCTTTCTGTGGTGTATTTGACACATGCGCATCCCTTTTCCTCCACCCTACCTCCCGTCCCAGAATCTCTGCGGGGACTGGCAGCACTAAAGGGCAAATGTCATAAACACGCACTTGCCACGGGTCTCACTAGCATCTAACAGAGGAGGATGCAACTGTGGGACAAGGGGAGGAGGGACAAACAGACTATCTCTGGCTGGCCTTTGACCCCAAAAAGAATTTGTGACCATATCTTATTGGTGAAATGTCCAATCTATCGGAAGGCCCATGTGGTGTCATCACCTTTGAAGATGAGACTAACCTCTATAGTGGAATGACGAAGGGTGGGGAAGAGGATGGAATGCAATATCTGGAACCAATAACCTTTAACGGCCAATTATTAGCGGGGGGAGGGAGGAGGGGTCATTGGCAAAGGTCGACAGAATTGTAAAATATATTTTTTTCCATCGTCCTCTTCCTTCTCCTCCTCTTAGTAGGACGCAGACAGGTTTAACCAGGCGAGAGTGCAAAATGCCAAAAAATAATAATATTTAGAGGGTGCTAATGAGATCAAGCGTGGGCAAAGTAACGAACGCCTAATTTGCAAGATGCCTGCTTGGTCAGGTGTGGTGTGGAACAAGGCGTGTTATGGTTGAGCCTTAATGAGACCACTTAGTGAGCAAAATGGGCATCGGGATTCTGCCTTAGAGGTGGAGAACTATATAATCTTGCGTGTCCTAGTCCACCTTCTCCCTTCTCCTTCGCTTTTGTTCCCGTCTCAACTCAAAAAAAAAAGGTACCGCGGCTAAATTACCGAATTATTGCGAATTGTCATTAGAAGGGAGTGACCGAGCTTGGAGAGTTAAATTGCTGTACCTGGATGGAGATGAGTGTGAAATTGGGTTGTGCAGGGTTCAGTGGTCCATATCATTGCAATAAAGTATCCCCTGGTCCTCTCCTATCCCCTCCTCTTCTGCTCTTCCCCTCCCACCCCCTCCGAGCGGCCCACTCCTTCATTCCGGTACTAGCCGCCTGTGTCATTCAATCCGTGGATGAGCGAAACGCGTCTTAAGCCGTTATTCTTTTTTTTATGACGACGAGAGGCAATGAAATTTAAACTGGAGATTGACCTCCTTCAACCTAAAAAGTACTGACATGAAAATAAACAATTATTCAATTCACACGTTGCCGGCAGTGCAACTTTATTCCTCCTCTTCTAGTTGTTGTTGTTGTTGCCTCGCCCGCGCAAAACTTGATTCACCCCTCTCGCCGCATGGTCCCCCCCCTCCTTCTCTCTTTCCTCCCCCTCTTATATGTTCCTTAAAAGGGAGAGGGAGAGAAGAAGAGAATCCCTCATCTTTGTCCTGCGCTCACCTTGCGGGTGAAAGGGCAGCGGGAATAGACCACTTGGAACAACAGGATTAAATTTCGTGCGAGTGGAGAATGTCAGTGACTCGCGGGGTCTCTCTCCTTCGCCTGTTCCCGCCGTGTCAGTGATGAGAAACGCCTACCTGAACTCTGATGATATTGACCTTTGCCCTCTCGATTTCTTTTTTGAATTCAAGTTCTGCCTTTTTTGTTCTTCTTTCGACAATTACTTGTTACCATGTTGTGTGTGTGTGTAACATTTGGGTCTATCAACTGCTAAAGATTTGCTTCTTCTTATTTTACCGACACTAGGAGGCGTGCAGTTCGCTCACCTTAGAATTTGCGTAGGTGAAGTCGTACACATGTAATGGGGTGACAATTCTGTCAACGGATGAAGTTAAAGTATCGACTTCATGGAGAGGGGGGGGGTACAACAGGAAGTAATCCTATACATTTTCCGTCTCTCGGAACTTGAACTCGAGAGTGACCAGTCGCGTCTTGGCTAGGATCAAACCTGTGCACGAGTTACAATATTCTGCAGTCAAACTGGACGATTTGAAGGCGTTTTACCGACACCAGAGGTGGGGGCGAGCTCCTACATCTAGGGCACTCTCAGCCTACACATATATTTTAACTCCATGTAGAAAGGGTTCTTTTATGTATAAGTGCATTGTACACACCCTCTCACACAGGACCACGGGTTTCAGTTCCCATCTCAAGGAAGACGCACTGGGGGCTTCTGGAACCTTCAAGTGTCAATTGTTTGTTTGTTGGTGTTTTAGGGCCCTACAACTACAAAGGTCATTAGAGCCCCCGTCCACGGCATAGTTCTTATGCAGAGACTGCACAGACACTACACTAATGCGACGATTTTTTTGGGTATTAGCAGTACCCAGTTTTCCCAAGCGGTCACCCATGTCAGTACTAGCTGGGGTTCCGCTGCTTAACTTAAGTGATCAGACGAGAACTGGTGTGTCCAACGCAATTCGCAGCTCCCCTTCAAGTGTCAAAGTCAAGCACGCAACCTCTCAACCTCCGAGGTCTTATCCAGTGGGATATTACATTAACGGGTTGGAGAGTTAGCCCAGCAGCCATAACAGGCCGAACCCTTAGGAGGCTGCTCGCGGGTGAGGAGGAGAAAGGTGTATATGGGATGTAGGAGAGGGGAAATTTGCAGCACCCAACGTTCCCTACCAACCACTCATGATGGATATGCAAGGTATGCAGCATGTCGCATAGGGACCAGAAGCCCCATGGGGGTCCTTAGACGTTCTAGTGAACTAATTTACATATGTAAACTTTAAATTTGGGGGAGGGGGAGGACCCGGAAAATTTTTCGCATAGGGAACCAAGAGTTCTAGTAACTCTACCAACTAGAGGTAGTGGAGGGGGTGAAGTTCATTGCTACCATTTCTTTTTACTCAATTTCGATTGCCCTCTTTCTAGCTTAGTCGTTTCCGCTCTAACCCCCCCCCCCCCTCTCTCGTGCTCTCCTCGAGTGGGCCAAATTTATTCCTCTTGTGTTAAAAGTGCTTCTTGGAAGTTCACCACGGAGAGCATTTTTCTTAGAAGAAATGTATTCCTTTCTCTTTAAGATTTCAGATGTAAGGAGGTAGGAGAGAAGCACCAGGTATGTGCACAGCACATGCCACAGCGGAAGTGAGGGCTTGCTCTTGGCGGAAGTCACCTTGATATTATTCCTAACACACTTGCGGTATTTTGTAGAAATTTCGATGCGTGTTTCAAACCCATCATCACTTCTCCGTAACAGAAGCCATTTTTTTTTTTTTACATCTAACCCTCTCTTGTTCCCCTCACGCACACACGCACCAATTCTAGGAGGTTGTCAAAGTGAGTCACCTTTATGGAATGCAAGTACCTGGATGGGACAATAATCAGATTAAAAGTGAAGGGTGTTGGTGGAGATAGGTGTATGGATTGATGGAAAGACAAACGGACGACGTGAGAGAGGTGGGCCGATTGGTCTCTTCATTGTCTGTCGGATCGTCCCGAAAGATGATGGTGGTGGATTCCAGGGAGGGTAATAAATATATTTGAGATTGGAATGAACTATAAATTTGGAAGAGGTCGTCTACTTGTGTGGCTAAATTATATTTTGCATATATTACTTGACATTTCGGGGAGAGGTAGGTAGGGGGCGATTCATATAATGATGTTGTTGGCGGTGACCCTCAAGGGCCAGTGCAGGAGGAGGAGGAGGGGGACGGGATAGGAGAAGAGAGAAAGGATATAGAAGGAGGAGGAGGAGAACATACAAAACAAAAGCAACTCTTAACCCTTTTCCCGCCTATGGCAGGGTCGGGTACCCCTCTTGTCCCTGGGCGATATATTGGTCAGTTTTTTCTGCAGCCGGTTGCCGGCCAAAGCTGCACCCCTACGCTTATTTATCGTCGGTCTAGTGTGCGTTGGGGAATGCTACCGACGCCAGGGGTCGAGCTCCTACACCTGGAAATTTTGCCTCATCTACCCGTTGCGTAGTAGAGAGGGTTCTTTTATGTGCACGTGCCATCGTACACCCATACGGGACCTCGGTTTTACTTCTCATCCGAAAGAAGGCACACTCGCGGCCTCTCTCTCTCTCACCCGAAAGAAGCCAACCCACCTCGGTCCAGTATCGAACCTAGAACTATTGGCACAGTTGTCGAGCGTGCTAACGTACGCCACCGTGGAGGGTTAGGAGAACATAAGAAGCAAAAATATTGACCAATGCGTGCGGCGGCACCCATCATCTTTTCTGTTGAGCACACCTAGACACCCCCCCCTTTTTTTTTACAAATATATTAACCCCTTCTTTTCTGGGTCTCTAATGACCTTGTAGTTGACGGGACCTTAAACACCAACAAACAAACAAACAACCCTTCTTTTCTTATACACATTACAACCCGCTTAACAACCAGGGATGGGTGCTGGTACGGGAGTAACTTTTGTTGTTTGTCGTTTTCTGTTAAATAAAATTTCGGCGGTGATGTTGTGTGTGTATTGGAGTGTAGGACGATAGTTTTTTTGTGATTGGTGTAACAACAGCATCATGGAATGGCAATGGGGGGGGGGGGGGGGTAAGGAACTGGTTCGTCCCGCGTGCTCGCTGAAATCAAAAAAACCGTTTTAAGTGTCGTTAATTAGCAGGAAGATGCTATGCAGCTGGGGAATTTTGTCCCGTCTCCGAAAAATCACACAAGAAGTCGATTTTCCTCTCTCCACGTACCTGCCACCACCAGCACCCCTCGTTGAAAATGTGAACACTGACCCGGGTTTTGTGGAATGAAAGGGGTTAAGGGACTTGACTGTCAACAGACGATGACGGCAACACTGCCTGCTGACAGTGGCGGTTGGTTGTGCAGGTGGCGGGGCGGGGGAAGAAGAGGAGTAGGGAGTCCAATTTCATGTACATGTGTGGTATATAGGATGAGGAGTTTATGGTGTCATCTTCCCCCAATTCCTAAATAGTTCCCCCTCTCTCTCTCCGTCAGCTCTTCAACATACCAAATTTTTATCCCGTTTGACGTGTACAGGCCAACTGAAGTCGTTGAGCTGAAATATTTCATAGGCGACAAATTCCTCACGGGATTTTTTTTTTCCTAGGACGGTGAAGTAGAGGGCGAGGGTATGGGGATATGTTAGAAATTTGAGAGGGGGGGGCGATAGGGTACATATGTGACGCAAAGTGAAAATGACGTTACTCTATCGTCACATTATCAGTTCGTAACGAGCTTGGTGGTGTACGCCTCAGTTGTCAAAAATGTCGTTGTCTGGGATTTCATTTTGGTGTGTGCTCCCTTCCTCTTCGTCCTCCTGCACCCACCCCCCTTTTTTAACCCCCTTCTGTGGTTTACTCCGCAAAAATTTCGACGGATATGGGTCACCTAGTAGTCAACACATTGCGTAATTTTGCAACAGCAGAAGTCGAAATCGTTTGGCTCACTTTGGTCGTCTCGTAACCCGGTTCACCCCTCGCTTGCAACCCTCCCCCTTTCCAACCCGTTGGTCTTCCTTGGTCCCCTTCGTGTCTCCAAGAGCGTTTTTTTTTTGGAGTAAAAAAAAAAAGTAAAGGAAGAAGGCTCCTTCCGCTCTGTTTATTGGTAGACTATATCGGCCGCTGTCTTAAAATCTATGATTTTATTTGATCCCCTTCGTTTCCTCTCTCCCTGCTCCTTTTTTTTTCTATGATGTTAAATTGGGCCGGGGTCACGCTTCATCCCCATTGCAGTATTTCGTTGTTATCAAATGGCAGTTCAAGGGCTACATGTTCTCACCTGTTTATCGTCTGGGATGGAGAGGAAGACGAAATTGAGGTCTGTGTGTGTGCGCGCGCGTGTGTAAGTGTATGATGCATTGAATGGTGTCATCTCCCATCTCCCTTTCCCTTCACCCACTCTGTCTCTTCCCCCTGGCCCCCACACCTCCTTCCCCCTCTCGCATTGATCATTCGGGATGTTTCCTTGGAAACTGGGTCACACTTTTAATTTCGTCATTTTTCTCAATAGCTCATCCATCTTGCCCGCTCCTCCTTCCATTTTCTCCTGTCGTTTTCTTTTTCATAAAGTAGTATCCATCTACAGTTGAGTTAGTGGGCTTCTGTGTTACTCTAGAAGGGCAGCTTTTGGTGCTAAAGAGCCACACCCCCCTCCCTTCTGAAAATGTCGCCTAGGCAACGTGCTTTACTCTTGAATCCTTAGTTGTAGGTTCGATCCTAGTTGAGGTGGTTTTTTTTAGGGCGAGAGAGGAAGGGAAGTCACAAGTGTATCTTTGTTCCGTTAGTATGTGTACGATGCCCCCTTAGAACCTCTTTCTAAACGAAATGAAATACACATGCAGATGAGCAATAAAATTCTCCAGGTTAAGGGAATCGCCCCCCCACCCCTGGCATTGGTAAACTGTCTTCAAAAGTCGATAGCCCAACAAAAGTAACTCCTAACCCTTTCCCCCCCTATGGCACGGTCGGGTACCCATCTGGTCCCTCTGAATGGACACAGGGCGGTATATTGGTCATAGTTTTGTCTGCAGCCGGTTGCCGACCAAAGCTGCACCTCTACGCTTATTTATCGTCGGTCTAGTGTTCGTTGTGGAATGCTACCGAGGCCAGGGGGCGAGCTCCTACACCTGGAAATTTTCTCAACGTTCTTTTAAGTGCAAGTGCCATCGTACACACACACGGGACCTCGGTTTTAATTCTCATCCGAAAGAAGGCACACTGGCGGCCTCTCTCTCGCCGGAAAGACGCCGACCCACCTCGGTCCAGTATCGAACCTAGAACTACTGGCACACTTTGCCGAGCGTGCTAACCACTACGCCACCGCGGCGGGTTAGGTTACGGAAAAAGTCGATATCCCAAAAGTAATAATTCAAATCGGAACTGAATACAGGTGACGTCTGCCCTACACAGAGTACCAGCATAACTTCTCATCCAACAGTAAGCATTTGGGGAGGGGAGGGGTAGATAGAGCGGTTTCGCATCTCGTCCTCTGCCGAAAAAAAAACCCTGTCCTATGGCTCCATTTACACTGGTACCCTTCCCTCAATCACCTTCTCTCCTACGCCTTTGAATTTTTTCCATCTAACAATGGATAATATTCAAAAACGTAAGAGTTAATGGAAGAGTACACACACTCTCTCCTCTCAAGTTGTTCTCATTGGGCCCAGAAGTAGTCCTTCCTAATTTGGAAGTCTGAGATTCCCCCCCCCCCCGCATTTCTTCCTCTAATTTCGGGAGAGAGTGTGCCTCTCCCTCCTTCAACGTTTGTAGGACAAGTGTGTAGCATATTTGATCTACTTCGGGAGAAAGCGCTACTGTGAAGGATTACATTGAAATACTACTGGCAAGGCACGCCAGGTTCCCCCCGTCCCCCTCTGCCAAACGTTGTTACCCCTCAACCCTCTCCGCCGTCTTTCCCCTTTACCCCATTCAACACCAACATTGATCTCCGCGTTCAGCAGTTCGGCCCAGTTATTTATTTTGAATTTCTTACACATCATAACAGACTTGCAGCATATCTCTGTCTAAAGGCAAGTTTCAGAAGGAAAGAGGTGAAAGGGTTCTCTCCCCACACAAAGGGAGGGGGGAGGAAGAACGAGACCGTGGCCCAGGCTCGTCGGATTTGGAAAAGCAAAACATAATTGCGTAAGGCAAGAATCTTGATGAATGAAGTCCATTGTGCGACGAAAGATCGTCATAACTTCTGCGCGCCTACTACTACTACTAATAATGATTATTATTATTACAAGAGCGCATCTTTGGTTGACAACACTGCTGCTACTTAGTACTCTTAACCTACATTTATCGGGTACAACAACGAAAAAAAATTTCGTTATATCCCCCTGCCTCCCTCTCGTTCTCTCCACCTGTTGTCCCATGTAGGAATCCAGTCCACATTCCTGATTTTTACAGAGAATCTAGTGGCGATGGTGGGAAGAATTTTAAAAGAGGCTCGTGTCCGTCATCATCCTTCGCCGTCGAAATGTGACCCTGATTGGATTAGTGATTGGTTAGGGGAGCAGGGGGGGGGCGACTGCTTGCCTACATCTGGGTTTGTGTGTGTGTGTGTGTGTTTGTATAAAAAAGAGGAAGAGTCCCTCACTGACAGCTGACACATTAGGGTTGAGCCCGAAGCTAACATTCGTGCACAATATCACTCATTGGTTTTGTTTCGTTGGTGTTTTAGGGCCCTTCATCTACAATGGTCATTAGAGCCCCGTCCACTGCGTAGTCTGCCCAAACACTACCCTATTACGGCGATTTTGGGTATTATTAGTACCCAGTGTTCACATGCGGTCACCCATGCTGGGGTTGCGTTGCTTAGCTTCTTCAATTATCGGACGAGAACTTGTGTGCCCAACGCAATACAGCCGCTCCACACGCATTAGTGTTATAAGGAGTGGGGGCAAAGATTGAAAATGTTCCCTGGAAAGAGGAAAGGGGGCCCTCTCTCTCTGCCGACGCCCTTTTCTCACACAATACTTTAGTACATTTGGGTTTTCGGGCTGGTGATATGTACACGGGATCAATTCCGGTTCGGGACGATGGTCGTTCTTCTTCTTCATTGCTGTTTGTTGGTGTTTTAGGGCCCTTCAACTACAAAGGTCATTTAGAGTCCCGTCCACAGCATTGTTCTTATGCAGAGACTGCACAGACACTACAACTAATGCGACGATTTTTGGGTATTAGCAGTACACCCAGTTTTCCCAAGCGGCCACCCATGTCAGTACTAGCTGGGGTTGCGCTGCTTAACTTCAGTGATGAGACGAGAACTGGTGTGTCCAACGCAATTCGCCGCTCCTTTCTTCTTCTTCATAAACTAATAGCGTCAAGTTGAAATGACTCGTGACAAGAGGTTAAATGATTAGTGTGACCCCGTAATTTCATTTTGTATAATTCTCGGTTTGTATTAGACAAGGTTTCGCCCTCTCTCTCTCTCTCTCAAATTCCATCATCTGTTTTTCCCTCTTTTTTTTCTTTTTCTCAAGTTCAAGACGGTTTCAAGTTTCACCAGTTTTCCTCTCAAATCTTCTCTCTTTGAAATGTGTTTAAGGCAGGAATTTTTGTCTTATTATTTTCTTGATCTTGTTCACACGCCTACAGGCCCTCTCTCACAACCTTATTACCACTAAAACACCTCCTCACGTATCAAGTATAATTTCTTACCCCCTCTACCGGCCGTGCTCCCCCCTCCCCGTATTTATACGGATGTCATCATCTCCCAAATTTTTTCTCCCTTTTTTCATAAACGTCGTAAGCATTCCTTACATCACCCCCTCCCCCCATCCCCTTTAAAAACAATCATGCAGATGCACCCGAGATAAGTATCTCGTCTAATATGTAAATGACCATTTCTTAGGGGGGAAAACCGAAAATTATCAGTTTCCGCCTAATTTTATCCTGTGGATGAAATAAGAGGAAAAAATATTTCCGCAATTTGAAGAAAAATGACCAAAGGGCACTTCAATTCACACACATACACAACACAGACTGGGCGTTGGATTGATGGCCAGCAGACGGATGGATGGACAAACGCGCTCTTTCTACTCATTTCTCACCTTCTTTTTTTTCTCTCTCTCCTCGCCCTGATTTAATTTTAGCTGGAGGAAGGGTTCGAATCCGGTTGTCCATCAAACTTGCTTATTAAATCTCAATTTGCGGCAAGGTGGAGTGACGTGAGGGGTGTGCGTGTGTGGTCAGTTCAAATATGTATGTCACCCATTTCCTTTTCCACTTATGTTGGAAACAGGTGTTTATTAAGAAGCCATGTTGTTCCGCGTAGAAGAGGTCCTGGAGGAGCTGGAGCGGCGAGTTGCGTTGGACACACCAGTTCTCGTCTGATCACTGAAGTTAAGCAACGCACGCCCAGTTAGTACTGACATGGGTGGTCGCTCGGGAAAGCTGGGTGCTGCTAATATCCAAAAATCGTCGCATTAGTGTAGTGTCTGTGCAGCATATGCATTAGAACTATACAGTGGACGGGTCTCTAATGACCTCGTAGTGGACGGGACCTTAAACTCAAACAAACCTGGAGGAACTACGCAATCATTGATTTTGCTTTGTTTCGTTGGTGTCTTTGGGCCCCGGCCACGGCCTAGTTCTAATGCAGAGTCTGCACAGACACTATGCTGTTACGACGAATTTTGGATGTTAGAAGTACTCAGTGTTCCCAAGCGGTCACCCATGCTAGTACTAGCTGAGGACAGATCACTAAGCTTAGTGTTGGGGGGAGGGGGTGTACACTATCACGGCCCTTCTTTTAGATGCATGGGAGGGGGCGGATGCGATCGCCATCTCGTACGATATCTCTCTGAAGAAAGCGGGTAGTAGTCATTTCTCTTATCGACGTTAGGGAGCGAACTCCTACTCCTGAGGAGGAATTTTGGCAGTCTACAGGTTTCAAAAAAGGGTCCTTTTTACTTATAGGTGACATCCTACACACAATGGTCATGCCAGGGTATACTTCCAACCTGGGTAAAGACGCACTTGAGAGGAGGGTTGTTTCTCTTTCGCACCGAAAGAAATGACTTTACCTTGGTTAGGATCGAACCTGTAATCACACGGACTCGAGCTGGGAATCGAATCAAGCACGCAGTTCACTAAGTGATAGTTGCGTGTACGACGAATGTGCAACAGTTTCAAATCGCTGGCTCTGCAGTGCCTCCTGGCGTTGGTAATTTGAATTCTAAAAAACCCTTTATTCCCTCCTCAAATCGTATAATTATCTCCATGTCGATATAATAACAATGGCGAAAAGTTAATTTAATTGTTCGTGTACCCTATAATTATTATTATGTTGTCCCTCGAGGGTCCTTCCGGGGTGCCATCAGCACCTCATCTCCCTCCCTTCTCAACCCATTGATTAATTAATATCTGAAGTTATCGGATAAACGGTTTAGGCCGTTAATTTCTTGCGATGGCCAAAATAAATTCGTTGATTAGATGGGTCACACACTACCTTGTCAGGTAAATCAATTTTGCTGACCACAATGGGAGGGTGTGTCAATTGCGGACTAGGGTGGGAAGGGGAGGTCCGGTGACAGTATCCTCTTCTCCCTCTCCCTCCTCACTCGTGAGATCGCTGCGTCACAATTTTACTTCCTATTAGTGTCCTAAACATTTGAGGCTAACCTTCACACCGACCTCGACCAGGTACGAACCTGCGTCATTTCAGCCTAGGTGAACAGCGCCCTCTGCTAACTGGTCAAGCGCGACCGACTAGTCAATATTATTGCTTTTTTATTATTATTAGATGCATTTAAATATACACACACACACACTGTTATCTCGGTAAGAAATGTTTTCTTTTAGGACACAGATAGTTTGAAATTGTCAAGTGGGTAATTTTGGTGAATGTCACAAGGCCACAACCCGCCACTTTCCGATATGGGACGCACGCACGCACACAAGTTAGCACCCCTTCCCGGTCTGGCGCCATCTATGGGGCGCCACTCTTCTATAAACTTCAACATCCTGTCGAAAACAAAATAATAATACTGATAAAAACACATTCAATAATAACGACAGTGTGCCAAATAAGTGCGTCACGTATCGTTGCAATTGGTGCAACAGTGTCACCCCTGGCCCTAATCATACCCGCCCGTCACCTCGATGTTGATTCATTTCCCGTTGTCCCGTCGTCGTTGCCATCCATCCCGACTTGCCCTCCTTTCTTGGAGATTCAGTGATAGCTATACGTGCTTGATTCGTGAGTTGTTCCTACTTGCAGGTTCGATTCTGACCGAGGTGGTGGATAGTTGTTTTGGACGAGGGGTCCCAGATGGGAATCCAAGGCATGGTCATCGTCCCCTTCCCTCCTGTAATTTGTGTGTGTGCACGATGTGGCCACTATGAGGAAACCAATCCTTTCAAGAGGAAAAAATTACAGGTGTGGCAAGCAAGCAACTAGCAACTCCTAACCCTTTTCCCGCCTATGGTAGGGTCGGGTACCCATCTTGTCCCTCTGAATGAACACAAGGGCGATATATTGGTCATAGTTTTTCCGCAGCCGGTTGCCAACTTATTTATCGTCGGTCTACTGTTAGTTTGGAGCATTCCACCGACGCCACAGGGGGGGGGGGGGGGCGAGATGCTACACCTGGAAATTTTGCTTCGTCTACCCGTTGCATAGTAGAGAGGGTTCTTTTACGTGTACGTGGCATCGTACACCAACACGGGACCTCGGTTTTACTTCTCATCCGAAGGAAGGCGCGCACTCGGGACATCTCTCTCGCCCGAAATAAACCAACCCACCTCGGTCCAGTGTCGAACCTAGAACTAATGACGCAGTTACCCAGCGTGCTACCCACTAGGCCACCGAGGCGGGTCGAGAAAATTACAGGTGTGGAGAAGGGGTAGTCCCCCCCCTCTGTAGGAAATGAATTATAATGTTAAACCCTTTACTGGGTCCCACTTCAGTATAACCTGCCATTCTCCCCTCCCTTTCTCCTCAGATTGCCTATCTTTGTCTATCGTATTTTTTAGGATTTTGATAATGTCCCAATTGGAGGAAGGGGGTCGTTTCAGGGTTCCTGGGACTAAAAGAGGTTAGGTGGTAAATAAGAAGCCATCCTCACCTTTTTGCATTTTATGTGACGGAAGGCGCATATTTAGGGGTCTCACCCTTACCCTAATGAAAACTGCCGACCTTGGTCAAGGAGACGAACCTGCGTACTATGAACTCGAGACAAGGCCCCCCTCCCTTCTAGAAATTTACCCACCGAAGTGAAGTTGCATTTATGAAAATGATTTTGAAGTGCAACTCTGTGGAGACGGGACGAAATTAAAATGACACCCTTAGATATTTTTTTTTGTTTTATATACAAACAGATATGACCTACATTCGGGAGTAGAAAGTTTTTTTTTTGGCCCACCTCCTCTTCTTCCTTTCCGCGACAAAAGTATGCCTCTTGTTGTCTACTCTCGTCACAATCGGAAAGTGATTGATTAGCTGTACTTTGTGAAGAGGGTATTTATGTCCGTCTCTCCCCCCCTCCCCGGTTTTATTTTTAAGAAGAGGTTCATCCTAACAATACGTTAACTGCCGTTCCCCCTTTTGTTCCTACTAGTGGCGACCTCTCTCAGAACTTTTAAAAACTCCAATACTATTTTCAGACTCTGACTTTCTCTCTCTATCTCTCCTTTCTATTCCCGTCCACTCTTCTCTTCATTTTGGTTATAAGTGGCCTGATGGGACCAGCGCCTGCTCTAGTACTTATGCCGTCCTGGGACAAAAGGACAAATCTGCAGCCCCTTGAAGCAGCGCTCTGTTCGCGTAGCACGCTTCTCACACTTACAGCCAAAATGGCGCCCCGGACAAACGTGTAGGTTGCCCCCCCCTTAGAGCGGGCCCTGACGGGACGAGAGTTGATGTTGTGCACGGGTTGGGTGACATCGCACCCCCTAACACACGGAACCCCTTATTATTACTTTTATAACAACGCAAAGGGTCTCTCCTATATTAGAGAGTAAACCCCCGATTCCGGGCAGTGGGAGGCGAACCAACAAACATTCGGCATGAGAGAGGGGGTCATCATGCCTGTGGGATGGAAATAGTGTCTCCTTTCTCACACCGACCTCTTGAGCCTTAAGAACAGATTCATAAAGGGGGGGGGGGGGAAAGGGTCAAACGGGCCCAAGATAGAAACCGGGGGTGAGCGGTAAGGCGGGGGCGGGGGGGGGGAGAGGGGGGAGGGGGGGGGGAAAAGGGGTTGGGGGGGGGGGTTACCCGAAAATGAAGGTGGAGAGTCACGTGCTTGTGTTCCTCTTCACCACCACCACTTACTTGTTGCGTGTTCCTCTCCTGACAGCGTTCAAATAAGGACATTAGAGGGGTGATGAGTTTTTCGGTGGCATGGCGCCCGTCGGACAATCCCTTTCTCACTCTCGCCTTCCGCCGCCAACGGTAACCTTGCAAATTTGAGTGGCCACTCCTCCTGAGGAGTAAGAGGCCAAAGTGACCGTCGCTGTCCAGCAAGTGTTTGCGTACAAATTGGAGGGAGAGGGGGGGACGTGGTGTGAGAAGGGTGAAGGACAGAGCGAGCGGGGGAGGAGAGGGGAGATCAGTTAGTCAAGGACAGTTAAGTAGCCAGTCAGGCAACGGAAATGCCGACAAAATATTAATAACTCATTTCTCTCTGTGAGGGAGGGCTATCGTCCACTCACCTATCTCCCATTCCCCTCCCCCCGGGGGGGGGGGGGGTCCATTTTGTTTGTACATTGAAAGTGACATACATACGAGCAGGGCGGAGTGGAGAGGCAAGAAAGGGTGAATGGGGTGATAAACAACAACAATAACAAAATAATGAAAATCTAAATAAGCAGACACGCACGCACTGAAATAAATTGTTAATGGGTTAATAATAATAATAATAAAAAAAAATTGTAATAATAATAATAATCGTGAAAAGTGAACGGGTTAATAACAATGGGGTACACGAAAAATCATTTTTTTTGGCCTTCACGGATGCCCATAATAAAAAGAAAAAACAAACGTCAGAATTTGAGACGCCATGAATGACCGACGTCCCAGGACCACCTTCGGTTTCAGCTAAGACAAAGGAATGTGTTTGAGAGTAACGCCGCGCCGTGGTCGGTCGTCGCTGCCTGCTGTCTTCTTGCGCGTGGGTGTTAATAGGATAACATGCCCCTTTTAGGACCAAGATTTTTTTCCCTTCCCCCCCCCCCCCTCACACTGTGAACTGACCATGAAATTCCATAACCATCATCACCGCAACCACTGCCGCACCTCGTTTTGTTGACCATACATGCAAACCAACAAGGGTTTATTGATTTATCTAACATTGTCGCTGTCGGGTGGGGGGGGGGATAGCAAGGCGGAGGACAAGGGAGGGGTGGTGGATGTAAGAACCGAATTTGTTCAAATTGCTCCCACTCCCCCCTACAGTTTTTACTAGGAAAGGGAATGGCGTGGAGGACCACTACCCCTTCTCCCCTTGCAAAGTTGTTGAAATAAGCCGGCAATTACTGGGCGTTAAATAGCTGGTTGTAGGTTCGCCACCCAGCTAAGGACCCATAATAGTTGTGATATGTGTGTGTGGAGTTGCTGGCGGTCAAGAGCAATTAAGAAAAGCAACTCCTAACCCTTTTCCCGCCTATGGCAGGGTCGGGTGCCCATCTTGTCTCTCTGAATGAACACAAGAGTGATATATTGGATGATGTTTTTCCGCACCCGGCTGCCGACAAAAGCTACAATCCCCTATGCGTATTTATAGTCGGTCTGTTCGTTGGGGAATTCCACCGACGCCGGGGGGGGGGGCGAGCTCCTACACCTGGGAACATAATGTTGCCTCATCTACCCATTACACAGTAAAGAGGGTTCTTTTACGTGCAGTGTACACCACACGTACACCACACGGGACCTCGGTTTTACTTCTCATCGGAAGGAAGGCGCACCCCGGGGCACCTCTCTCGCCCGAAAGAAGCCAACCTCTGGTATCGATCCTGGAACCACTGGCGCAGTTACCGAGCACGCTACCTACTATGCCACCGGGGCTGGCCTGGCCAAGGACAATTCAGCTTTCTCTCGTATTTTTTTTCCGCCGCTTAAATTCAGGTGTCATAACTGCAATTTGCAAGGGTCATCGACACATCTACTGGGTTCGAACCCACGTCACAGCAGACTCACGGCCCAAAACAAGTTACGTGAAGTTTGCCTTAGGCCGCTCGCACACACAGCCACTTTCAGCGGGCGACCACACGCTGCGGACTGTGTTTCCAATTGCCTGTGAAACTCAACAGGCGCGGCGTTTGCAGCAGCGCAACTGAGCTACAAGCTGCGGCAGTGGCCGTATCTCGGCTACTTGTGGCTGGTGGCGGCGTTTTTCCTATTACACCGCAAGCACGAGATCACGTTGCTGCCGCCTGTGGCAGCCACTGGGGGCCGCGTAGAGCGACTAGTGGCCGCTGCAAGTGGTTGTGTGTGCGAGCGGCCTTAAGATAACAACTAGTGTATATCCTCCTTATCTTAACCTTTTGTTACATGCAAATGACCACTCACACCACTCGTGGTCATTACTGGTCATTTTTTTGTTTATTATTACTATTTTTTTTTCATAAAGGCATTGTTAATTAATACGACGTTTTCTTCTTCTTTAGCGTTGACGGTACGATATTTAACGAAGCGATTTATTGGGGAGTATCGATCCAACACTGGTGAGTACAACAAATTAATTGTTATTGGGGAAATGTCTGGGGGAGAGGGGTCTCAGTATTATATAAAGGTAGGGGAGGATTAGTAAGGGTTGTGTGCTGAAAAGAGGCGTGCTGATTGATTGCTGACCCTCCTCTTCCTGGCCTCTTTTACTGTCCGGTGGTATATTTTAGAGACCCATAACTCTCTCTGTTCTGCTAACTATCACGTCCTCAGCCCCCCCCCCCCTTTATTTTCTAAAACAAAACCAATTCTTAAGTGGTCCCGCGTCCACCCTTCCCTTACCTGACCCTTATAGTGTGTCTCCAGTTGCCACAACCCTGTAGAGCACCTAGGCACTTAAGTTTCGTTTGATTTATGATGTAACTTCTGAAAGTGATTTACCGATGTTAGGGGATGGGGCGAGGTCCTACACCTAGGAAAATGTGTCGAATATTTCACGGGAAAGGGTTCGTTCTTTTTCCTCCGAACAACGGTGACATCGGTACACACCCTCACGCAGGAACGCGGCCTTACTCGTTCCAAATCTTGCTATAATTTAACTTGTCCCTTCCTCTCCACCTACAACACGATTGAACCTGAATCCACGGGCTCAAAGCCGGGACCAGGGCTTTTCCAGTGTAAAAGGGTTATTCTGCACATGCAGTGGTCATATACAGCCCCCCCCCCCACACACACACCAGAAAGGACAATGGGCTGCTCTATCGACCATCCGAGATGAAAGGCGTACTTGGGGATTTTCTTCCACTCAAAGGCCACCCGAAAGGAACCATTCCACTTCAGCCAGGATCGAACTTGCAATAGCCAGGGACTCACTTCCTGTTCTTTTTTTACCGGTTTAATCGAGGAGGTGTTTTTTTTTTTTTGCTCCTAATTGTGATCCCATCTTACTAATCGGCGACGGCTGCTAAAACTTCCCCTACTGCCTCTGGTCCCCCTCTTGTCCCCTCCGTTCCCTTGTGATGCGCTACCTGCTAGACATCCGCCATGGGGCACACCTGGAATCTCTTAGTCTTGTCCACTAATGCGTCGCGTCTCCTTCCCGGTTGTAAAAGGGGTGTGAGGGTTGTAGTTAACAGAAAGTATAGTCTACTTATTGTTAATTTAGTTAACAAAGAAAGTACCAGGGGTGGAGGTACACCCCCTCTCTCAACTCTATCACCGATTATGGGACAAGTGAAATTTCGAGTGGGTGTTTTCATTACGCAATTTATGAGGCAGTTTTCCGCGCGCATGACAGTCAGACCCCAGTCGCCTCGGTAAGTTAACAAACTACCTTTGACCCCCACGGTGTATTAATGCTTTGATTTACGACTGTTGTTCGGAAATCCACCCCTTCGTTAACCCTATTATTACTTTTTTTTTTTTGGAGGATGCTGAAGGGGATCGATCGGTGGGGGAGGGGGTAGATACCTGTTATCGTTAATAACGGGAAAAAGCATTTGATTGTTAATCCTACACCTTAACACGACGTGAGAGGGCAATTCAAAAAAGAAACTCCCCCCTCGTTCTTTACACCCCTTTCCCTTCCCCCCTCCGCAACCCTTTCCTCTTGCACCTCCACCCTTATAAATTTAAACCGGTCGTTTTCTGTTATTGCAATTTGGCGACTAGTCCTCCTCCTTTGATTACCTGACATGCCCCCGTCTATTGATAGGGTCGTTCGAGTTTGACAGAGACCGGTAGCTAAATCATTCACTTTCTGTCCCTCTCCTCTCATCCCCATGTCAAAAATGTAGACAACGGAGTAGGAGTGGGGGTGGAAGCACATTTTTGGAAACTGTCCTGGTTTCATCAGTAGTCCTCGAATTTTTTTGTCATCGGCCTTCCCCCCCCCCCCCGTTAACCGGACATATCCTATCCATTTAGGCCACTCACCACTACTATCACCCCCCTCCGTAGTTGCCATGTTCGCCTCTTAAGCTTGTGCTTTGACAGGTTGCCATTACCAGAGGGCGTGCGAGCATCAAAATTAGTGACAGTTTAGTAGAGAGCGTTGGAAAGGGGACGGGTGAGAAACAGCTAGAAAAAAAAGGAGAGGGTTAAAAGGGGAGGGAAACAAAATCTCTCCCAGGTTTAAAAAAAAAACCCGTAGCTCAAAAGTATGATTGACCACTGACCCCTCCCCCTCCAAACAACTCCCTGCATCAGTGCACATTCATCCTCGCTCAATTTTCTCCACCCATTTGTCCAAAAAAAAAAGGTGTCCCTCGTCTGGGCCAAACAAGAGCTTAAGAGTCTCTCCTTCCCTTCCTTTCTGCCTAGGTTGCCAAATTCCAAAACTGATGAGTCCCGAGTCCTAGGAGGCAGATGGAGGGTGATGGATGGCGTAAGAGGTAGAGGCCTTAAGAATTGTATTTCTTGTTTCTTTTGTTGGTGTTTAAGGTCCCGTCAACTACGAGGTCATCAGAGACCCGACCACTGCATAGTTCTAATGCATTGACTGCACAGACACTACACCAATGCGACGATTATTGGGTATTAGCAGTACCAAGCATTCCCGAGCGACCACCCATGTCAGTACTAACTGGGCTTGCGTTGCTTAACTTCAGTAATCAGACGAGAATCGGTGTGTCCAACGCAACCTGCCGCTCCCTTAAGAATTGTAGGACCGATGTGAATGAACAGGGACCTTGTAGAAAATAGATGGGAGAATTGATGTCGAGAAGTCGTCCTACCCTGCCATAGGCAAGAAAGGTCTTTGAGGGATTCTCGAGGGACACCTAGTGGAGAGAAGTAACTTACACAGTATTGTGATATTTCCTATAGTAGGGGGTGGTGGTGGTGGTGGAGGAGGCAGAAGGTGAAGGGAAGAAGGGTGAGGGTGGAGGGGTGACGAGAGGGTTAAGAAGAGGTAGAAGGGGGAGGGGAGCGAAGATATTCCTTTTCTCAAATAATAAAACAAACTGGTACGAAATAGTTTTTTAAAATGTGTAAGGGGTTACGACATTTTAAGAAACTTCGTTTAAGAAATGAAAGCGAGAGAAATACTCGTAGACTGTTAAGGGTCATTCAACTCTTGGTGGGTGGGGTGTAGGGGGAGAAGGAAATAAAAATGGAGAGGTGTGTGGGTGGAAGGTGACTACTCCAGGTAAATAGGAAGGGGTGTTGGTGGAGAGAGAGAGAGAGAGTGTGTGTGTGTGTGTGCCTGCGTAGGGGAAAGGGTTAAAAGTTATTTGTATGGAACTTTCTGCTGACCCCCGTTCCTCCTCCGCTTGTCTTCTTCCTCTCCCGTTCCTCACTCTTCCTTACGTACCCCTCTCTCCCCAATTCCTAGTACCCCTTCCCAGCCACCATTCTATTCTACAGAAAATGGCGACTACAGCCGCCATTAAAAGAGCGTGGGGGGGGGGGATTCTTTCCTAAAATGAGGGGCGTCAGCACAACTACTCGAGATTTAGAAAAAAAAAAGCACTTTTCTGTCGCGCTTGGAGCGCCCGCGACATTATCAGGGCTCTAGTTTTGGGTGGTGCACTGCAGCCTGGTACAAATAAGAAATGGAGGCCCAGAAAAAACCCACCTACTAATCCTCTTTCCGCCTAAGGCAGGGTCGGTTTGCCACAAAGCAAGGGAACGGCGAGTTGCGTTGGACACGCCAGTTCTCGTCTGATCACTAAAGTTAAGCAACGCAACCCCAGTTAGTACTGACATGGGTGGGGCCGCTTGGGAAAACTGGGTACCGCTAGTATTCAAAAATCGTCGTATTTAGTGTAGTGTCTGTGCAGTCCCTGCATTAGAACTACACAGTGGACGTGGCTCTAACAGCAACTCCCAAGAAAGAGCAACTCCCAACCCTTTTCCCGCCTATGGCAGGGTCTGGTACCTGTCTTGTCCCTCTGAATGCACCCAAGGAAGATATGTTGGGCGGTATTTTTACGCCATCCATATAATAATCCGTGTATTTTTTTTTTATTGTTGTTGGTGTTTGGGTACTTCCCATTTCTTTTTATTTGTGACTCTCGCCCTCCCCCCACCCACAGTCTCCTCGTCTTTTGTCACCCCTTTTATTACTATTTATTTCTTTTTAAACCCTTCCACTATAAATTAGCCATTTACATTGCAAAAAAAAAAAACGTGGAAAAAAAACCTGCCATTCATTAATAGTCGTAGAAGCAGATTGTGGTCAAATTCAAATTGACCATGATGACCTCAGGGCTACCTCTCTCCATCCCATCATCGTTATTATTTTTTATGGGAAGAGTTTTGCAGCCAATTTGTTGCCCACCTTTTTGTTTTTGGAGCAAAGAAGGCCTGTTTTTAGATGCATCTCTTTATGGATTTGTTTGTTTGTTTGGAGTTTAAGGTCCCGTCAACTACGAGGTCATTAGAGACCCGTCCACTGTGTAGTTCTGACGCAGGAACTGCACAGACACTACACTAATGCGACGATTATTGGATATTAGCAGCACCCAGCTTTCCCGAGCGACCACCCATGTCAGTACTAACTGGCCTTGCGTTGCTTAACTTCAGTGATCAGACGAGAACTGGTGTGTCCAACGCAACTCGCCGCTCCCTCTCTTTATGGAAGGTTCAATTCCCACCGACATTGAGCTGTTTTCGAATGAAAGAGGTAGTGGGAGGAGGGCGCCAGATCATCTCCCTTTCTCATCCCGAATGATGAGCCCATGTTCTTTGTTATTATTGAGTCATTTCCGCGCGCTGCACACACACACCCACACATTTTTCCGTCAATGAAAGGTTCGAGTACTAGTCTATCTCATAAGTACCGAGAACGCAGGTATTTTGACATTAGATAGCGGTTCTATCCGACGTACATTACGCAAATGCAGACGAATCGTGAACTGCGCAGACGCATGCAAGGTCTGAGTTTGCGCAGTTGACAAATCGTCTGCATTACGTAGCGTACGTCGGATAGAATCGCAGCCAGAAAACTCTCTAATGCCGCCGCAGCCCCCTCACTTGTTTAACGTCGGCTGGCCTACTGTCTTCTCGTAAAGGGGCGAGACACCGTTACTAGGGACGAACTCCTTACACTTGGAACTGTTGCCGCCAATTTACACACCTGAATATATTTTATACTCCGTGTGGAACGGAAGGGTTCTGTAACATGTGGGTAATGACGCATACGCGGGACACCAACGCCGCCGAAAAATTCCTCTGGTCCCGGACTACTTAACCTAGAGTTCCCCTGGATAAGTCTCCCGACGCCTCCCTGTTGACACGTCCGGCTTACTTATCTTGTCCCAGGACGGAAAGCGGACCTCTCAGGAAAGAGCCCCCTTCCGCCTCCTCCACGTCAACACCTTTCCCCTCTTCCCCCCCCCCCCCTCTTTCCTTCGAATCGGTAATTGACCTTTCAAGAGGTGAGACAGACCCAAGGAGAAATAAATTGACCAATTTAATTTGGACAACAATAGCGTCTGCGGTTTACTGAAGACAGTTGTTTTATTTCCTCAATTGAAATTGAATTATCGCTTAATGAGGCGATAAATGAGACCAAAGGGGAAGACAACAATAGGTGGTGGTGGTGGTGTCGGGGGTTCGAATCCCAACAAAGTCAGTCCTACTTTTTTCTTACCCCTCTCCCTCCCCCGTCTTTATACAGATGTTGTTTTGACCCCCTTTTTATATTTTGTTATTGATCGTTGATAAACATTTTAAATTATTTTGATTCTGCTTGTTCGTCCTCCTTTTTTTTTACCCTTGTTCCTCAACCCCCTTACCCCCCTCACAATCTTCGCCATCTCCTGTCCCAAGTTGGATTATAATTGAGACCCAATGTAATGACGTCATATCCGTTCAGGTCTCTCTGTTAAACAAAGCATCAGTACTCTTTTGAAAGTCTCGGAATTCGTGGGGGAATAAACAGTGGTGTGTCTCTTCTATCCCCCCTCCCTCTCCTCCCATTTCTCTTTGTCATTCCCCCCCTCCCCACAGTCATGACCTAGATACATGAACTTATAAAATAAAAGGACATTTAATTTTGTGGTGGTGGGGCAGAGAGAGACCTACGCCGGCATCCCCGCCTCCCCCACAGATAACCCGCCAAATATTCCTGTGGGTTCTAGACGCCTGGCTGGGGTACCCCCTTGTCAGAGCTGTCTCACCGACCGGCGATGGGGGCGGAAGCGAGAATGCTTAGATTAGACATTTGGAATATGTACGAAGAGATATGTTAAGTGTGTAGGGTGGATGGGGACCTGGTGAGGGAAAGATAGACAGAAGTTGAGTGCCAGCACCTGCAGACCCAGAGCCCTGCCACAGGCGGAATAAGGGGGGGATGATGATGATATCACTGATTTTGATTGCATTTGTCTCTTTTACAGATTTGCTATATAAACAGACTATAACATTGGATAACATTGCATCCGAAATTGAAGTGTTAGACGTTTCAAGATGGACGGTAAGTACCTCCTTAGATTAAAAACAAAATTGGGGACGGGGGACCCAAGTAGGTCAAGTCAAGGAAAAAGGAGGCAGAAGAGAGAGAAGGGCTAAAGCGTTAAAAGTGAAAAAAAGCAGGGCGGAGGAGGAAATAAATCATTTAAGCCCCCCCCCCCCTTTTTAACCAAACAGTAAACTTGTTTTCTCTCTCTACCCCTCTCCCCAGGCCCATGTTACACCGCTCTCTCTCCACCAGTTCTCGTCTGATCGCTGAAGTTAAGCAACGCAACCCCAGCTAGTACTGGCGTGGGTGGCCGCTTGGGAAAACTGGTCACCGCTAATACCAAAAATCGTCGCATTAGTGTAGTTTCTGTGCAGTCTCTGCGTTAGAACTACGCAGTGGACGGGGCTCTAAAGATCCTGAAGTTGAAGGGCCATAAAACACCAAGAGACAAACGAACCGCTCTCTCGGCCCTAGGGCGGTGACTTAATGCTGTCGTTACTGCTCATGGTTCGATCTTGGCCTGCTGAGGTCGGAGGGGATTGGATACGGAGGAGAAACTTCACACCGTGCCTGCCTTCCAACAACAACCCTTTTCTCCGTTTATGACAGGGTCGGATGCTCAATGGGACCCATGGGCAGTATTTTGGCCGGTAGTTTTGTAAGCAGCCGGCTGCCAACGTCATGCTGCAAATCCCTCCGTGCTTGTTGAACGTTGACCTTTTTCGACACCGACCCGGGGGGGAGGGTGACCGCCTACATCTGGGAATTTTTGTTATTTTACTGTACCGCACTCTTCATGCAGTGAGGGTAGCAACCCCTTTGCACCAAACGAGGCGGGGGTCAACCTACTGCCTCCCTTCCCTGTTAAAAAAAAACCCCTTTACATACTTGAAAAAAAGGGTAGAGAGCACAGCTATTCTCGGAGTCGGTCGGTATCAGCCGATTACGTACTCCACCTGTCCACGGCCTAGGATCGAACCCGTGCATCAGTCTGTTGGTCTTCACGTCGTCGTGTTCGAACCAGTAGGCCTACATAATTAGTGTCGGAGAGGGAAGAAAGGGTAAAGGGACAGTGTGGGTGGATCTTGGAGAAGGCCTCGTGAGAGGGGTGGCATTGGTGGTTCGGGCTGGGAAATGGGCGAGTTCCAACCCCCCCTCCCCCGGTATGCGTTGTAGTCGTTCATCAAGTGATGGACACTATGGTGCCATGTAGATGGAGGCCGCCACCATCTCTACGCGGTGGTTTGGCGCATGTACTCCCCCCCCCCCCCAGGGCGAGCGTATTTTAGCTTGACATTTCAGGGTTAACAAAATGCAGTGGCGGCAGACAGTGCGCCGTAGTTATTGGGGGGGGGGATATATAGGGGAGAGAGAAGAGGTTGACCGACGTTAGCACTTTTCGGCCGTTCCCTCGCGCACGGCCCCTTCCCTTCCCTCATCATGATCCCTTTCCTAAATACAAACCTAAAATTGCATTCGACTGCGGGACGTCGACGAGGGAGGTTCTCTGGTTTCGCTTGTTGCCGAAAAAAAACATGTGATTCAACTCGGGCCCACGCATTTAAATAAAAAAAAATATGCTACTGACGAAAGGGTGAAGGAGGGAAGGGGTAGAGGGGGAATAACCCCAAATTGGCATTTTTATATCATTACGTGCTAAAAAAAATTGTTTCTTTACTAGGCCTTCTCTCCTTCGGCCATTGTCCCACCCCACCACTTCCTTCAACATCAAAATTTGCTGTGTCTCCAAAATTCCGTATACCCCCCTCGGGTCAGCCTCCTTCTCCTCCTTCTTACTGGAAATATACTTTCTATTTTGGTACTACCAAAATATGATATGTAAACCAGAGGGGGGAAAAAAATTCATGGGTTGCCCTTCGGTGCATTTCCGGTTATTCCAACACTGATCCGAGATACCGGGGCGCGTCATATTTTACGTCATCAACCTTGTGTGGGCTCCGGTGTTGAATTGAGAGGTCTATTTTCTCACCACGTGCCACGAGGGGAGGGGACGTGCTTCCCCACTGCTGAAGGCAATATTCTGACGACATAGGGAAGGAAGGGCTGAAGGCCCGACCTGAAGGCGGGCGGCGAGTATACTTGGGAGCTCCCTGCTTTTCCCGGAACAAAAGCCATCTACTTTAGTTAGGATCGAACCTGCTGTCACGAACTCACGAATAAAGCACGCTACTCACAGCCACAGAGGCAGGTAGGAAGAACAGGAGGTGACGTTTGCCCCCAAAATTGCTGGACCTACTGTTATCAACGGTTTTAGATAACAGAGAGAGAAAAGGGGGGTACAAAGGACCTGTCCTAGAGAAGAGAAGAGGTCACATGACGACGTTTAACGGGCAAAAAAGAGTCTTCTCTTAAGGAACCAGTGTTGAATCCAAGCTTAAACCCTTTGTTGAATCAAAGGAGCTTACCGCTAGAGCATGATGGAGGGGAATCGGTTTTGCACCCCTTCCTGACGCCTCTAGCGTCAATTCGGCACACTGAAGGAGTAGAGGGGGGAGGGGAAGGGTTAATTTGTACCTGTTGCACCTGTAAATTCTGAAATATAAATAATGACTATGTGTTTTTTTTTCCTTTTTTTTTTTGGTGCCCTGAGCAGAATGAAGACACGGTACCCCTGGAGCACGTGCGTTGGACCGACGGTTTCGTGGTGGTGTACAGCGTCTGTGATCGGGACAGTTTCAACGATGCTCATAATATTTTGGCCCGGTTACAGAAACTGAGGTCGTCCAACAGCAGCTACGGCTCACCCATCCTGTTGCTGGGCAACAAACGAGACTTGGAACACGCCAGGGTGGTGGGTTTGGAAGCGGGACAAGAACTGGCCAGTCAACACGGGTGTCAGTTTTACGAAGTGTCCGCGGCCGAAAACTACGTGGGAGTGTGCATGGCTTTCCAGAGTCTACTTCGTGAGGTCCGATCGGTCAAACTGAATCAAAAAAATGTGCCTCGACAAAGGAAACTGAGCATGTTCGCAGTGTCCAAAATGATCGGTGCCATCATCGGCCATGGCAAAAATACGGCCAAGACGAATATTAAGAAGAAACGTCCATCTTTGTCTTTATGAACACCTCTCTTATTTCTTTCTTTGTTTTTTTTAATTAAATCTTTAAATTTTTATTATAAGAAAAAAAAATTTTAAATTCTTCTTTTATAAGAAAATGATAAAAAAAAAGTTAAGAAAACTCCAGAAAAATTGTCCTGGGGTGGAGGAGAGTGGTTTTTTTTTTTTAAAAAAAAATTTGTGATAAATGTTCCCTCTCTCGCTCTCGGTAGAGGGTGAGAAAAAAAGGAGAGGAACGTCCTGTGGGCCCTTTTTCTTCCCCTCCCCCACACCATATTCATTCCCTCAACTGCCACCATCAATCCCCCCTCTTATATCCTTCGTTTGCCTTGTAAGGGTACAGGGGGGGGGTCTGGCAAGCATCCCTCTCCTTTATCATTCATTTGCAATGAAATGGGGAAGAATGAGGAGAGAAGGGGGTAGAGGAGCAACGCAACCCCAGCTAGGTGGCCGCTTGGGAAACCTGGGTACTGCCAAAATACCCAAACTCGTCGCATTAGCGTGTAGTGTCTGTGCAGTCTCTGCATTAGAACTACGCAGTGAACGGGGCTCTAATGACCTTTGTAGTTGAAGGGCCCTTAAACACCAACAACGAACGAACGAACAAGGGGGGGGGGAGTCAACCTCCATAGAGGGATACTGTCCGACTGCAGAATGACCATCACCACCTCATAAGCCTTATTTGTCTTATTTTTGTAAGAATATCATCTGTCCCTAGATCTTTGACATTTTTGAGGAGAGGGGATGGTTCCAATGTTGTATGGGGACGTCCCCCCCACAACCCTTTTGTCTCCTTTCTCACTTTGCACATGCGCATATTCACCACACACACCCACCATCTCATTGCTACTTCGTTGTCTTATTAATCCTAATTTTTTTGGTGACCACTTTTAACGTGGTCCAGACAACTCAGTATTATTATTATTATTATTTTTGCTTTCTTACGTCATCATCACCATCATCGTCATCATCTTCCATTCGTCATTTATCATCATTCACTTTAAAAGACACGAATTGCAGACTTGACCCAAGGTTTGGGTGTTGAAAGGGCAAGGGTGTGCGGTTTTTCGTAACAGGGGTGAAGTACAAAAAAGTCGCCGCTTGTTTTTTTTTTATAATAAAAGTGAAATTAAATTCTTGGAGGTCCCGTCCAGTGGCGTACCACATTTGTGCACCACATCCTCCTCCCCCAATCGGTCCCTTCGCACCTTCACCCGCCCGTCCTGCCATATTGCCCCCCCCCCCCCCCACACACACCCTATCATAATTTCATTCAGTAAAGTCAGGCTGGCCCTGTTTCGCATCTTTACAATTTTTTTTAATGGTGTTTGCACAGTTAACCCTTTCTGCCTTTGGACCCCCTTCTCTCTTTTTAAGTCTCGTACTCCTTTCCGTGTCCAGCCCGCACCCTCTTTTTTTCTTGGGGGGGGGGGGGGGAAAGAAGGGGATAAGCCTAGGATGTGGTGTATCAATTTTTAAAAAATAATAATAATACATTTTATATATATATTTTCAAGCGCCGCCACCTAGTGAGTTACTAAGAAATCACGAGCAGTATATACTCCAACACCCTTACCCTCCTCCTCCTCCTTTCCTCTTCCCCCCCACCCCGTTCCCCGGTTTTAAAGTTCCTTGATAAATACATATTATATACATATTATACACCAATGCAATCTTAGGAAGAAATTTGGCGGACGTCCCCTACGTATGTCCTTCTCTCACTCCTTCAAGACAACATCCCGCGCTTAGGTTGCTACTGCCTGCTTTGTCACACGGCCCTGTACATATTTCAAAAAAAAAACAAAACAAAAAAGTCGTCGCAGTAACACAAAGACCACGGTATGGATTTTCTTTTTCCTTTGGGAGGGAAGGCGGTCTCTCAAAGTCGGGGTGGGGGTGCGCCCTTTCCCCTCTCCCCCATCTTGACCTATAGCTAAATTAAAAATTTATATATTATATATATGTATAATTTTGTGATGACCACCTTTTTTTTTGTATAGCAATAAAATTTGGTAAATAAAATTCGTATTTTTTATGTAATTCTCCTGACTCGTATTCTATGTTTTTGACCAGAGTAGGGATAATGACGTCAGAAGTTTCCAAAACGGGTCAAGAATTGGCCACTCACCCCTTCAGAGATTGGTGGTGACCCGAGAGAGAGAGAGATCAAATTCTGGCTGAGGAAGTCAGCGAGTGCCTTCATTCCAAGGTAAGGAGTGTGTCTTCCGTCGGACAGGTACAGTAGTAAAGCCGATAGTGTGTCCGGCCGCGTGGTAGCCCGGCCCGTATGATGTCACCACACTTCACTAAAAAGAACCCTTCTACATAAGCATCACTAATCTTTTCCCCGCAGGGTCGAGCAGAGGCGTAACGAAGGGGGCGGGGCGGAACAGTCGCCCCGAGCGCAGTTGCAAAGGGGGCACTATCATGGGCTTCCTCACTTTTCCACATTCTCACTGCGTCGGGCCTCAGTGAATATAAAAAAATTGCTAAAACTTAGGGGGGGGGGGGGACCTTTTTAACGGCGTTTTCGCGCAGCCCGCCCCTAACCCAATACAGTATTTCCCCCCCCCCCCTCTGCTCGTTTATCGCCAATCTAATTTGTTTCCTTGAGACATGTTTTTGCTTCACCGGCGCCAAGGACAGGCGAAATCCTATGCCTAGAAATGTACCAAACTACAAGCATGGCTTGCTCAGCGCCGGTCTCACGAAGTGGGACGCCCCGAACAAGTACAATTTGGGAGGCTCAGCCGGTCCACCCTCCCAGGTAAGGCACATGGCACAATGTATCAAGAGTTGAAGTTCAATGGGAGGCCCTAGTACTGCCAATCCCCGAGGCCGGCCCTGGTATCACTGCATCTAGAAAGGACCCCCCCCCCTTTTTTTTTTTCCGTTGGTATTTTAGTGCCCTTCAACTACAAGGTCATTAGAGCCCCGTCCACAGCATAGTTCTTATGCAGAGACTGCACAGACGCTACACTAATGCGACGATTTTTGAGTATTAGCGGCACTCAGGTTTCTCAAGCGGCCACCCATGTCAGTACTAGCTGGGGTTGCGTTGCTTCACTTCACTGATCAAACGAGAACTGGTGTGCCCAGAACAATAAGCTGCTCCAAGGTGGCCCGTGTAGGTCCAGTCCACTCCCCGGTCTATAGGGCACACAAGCAGACACCCCCACCCATGAATCCCTCTTCATTAATTCCCCTCCTAGCAGCAACAACCACTGAGGTGCAAACACTACCTCATGGCACCTTCTTCCTCATTATCCCCTTTCGACTTTCTTTACCCTATTATTCCAAAACGACAAATACGAGGGGGAGGGGGGAAAGGCGGCTATCGATCACCTAATTATGCATACTCAGAAAGTGGTTATGGTGACACATTTTTAAGAGTGACTTGCTCGGACACACAGTGGGGGAGATGTGTGGGATAGGGGGAGGGGTAGGTAGCGAGGAAGGGGAGAGGGTACACACCACGGGGCAAAACGTCATACATACCAGAGAAGGACGTCGACGACGACAACAACAACAACAACATGGAGGAGGGAGAGAGGTTGAGCAGATAGCCGAGGGTAGGGCGAGACATTCCACATAACTCCTTCGCGTGGTTCCCTTATCCCTTCTTTTCTGCCTGTCCCGTCGTCGCCTCCACATCATACAACAACAGTTAATTAACAAGTCATTTGAGAGATTTGAATTTTGGTTACGGTTTTTCATACAATTGATTTTGCACACCCCCCAAAAATCACTCAACTGATTCAAATTTTGGTATTTTTTTTCCCCCCAGTTGAGGCCCACGGTAGCCAAACCCACGCCTCTTCAAGCAGCGTAACACTTTACCAAATTAGACACCTATTAATTCACCCAAATAAACAACCGGTAAACGACCTGAAATAGGACAAGTGACAGCAAGGTGTGTGTTTATGTGTCTGCATAAAAATGATTGGGAGAGGAGAAAGGGGCGACAGGGTGGGCTATGTATGAGGAAAAAGAGGGGCATGCTGATGAGAAGAAAAAGTAGTTTTTCGTTTATTCCCCAAATTAACGTCGTCGTCGTCGTCGACCAACTCTGATGCCAGCCAGGAAGTGGGAAATGGCGCACTTCTCTACACCTATTAAGTAGTTTAACTTAGTTTATTAGGTTATTTAACGTCAGTGTGTCTGCTGTTCTTTAGGCCAGTTACCGACAGAGAGGAGGACGGAAGAGGAGCGGAGGGGGGGGGGCAAGTATCCGTGCCGAAATACTCTTTTATTAAAAACAAAATACAGTACAATAATAGTGGTGTGGGGACGTCCACCACACGGACCCACGATTGGTCCACCGTCCCATTGCAAACAAACGTCTTCAACCCAATCTGAGAGAGCAAAACCATATAGGGGCTCATCATCACTGACCCTTTTCCCGGCTATGGCAGTGGGTGCCCATTTTATGTCCCAATTAGACCACACCCATTAGCTATGCCAACCACAGCCGGCTGCCAACCTAATACATCAACTCTCGTATGCTTATTTATCGTGGGTCTATTTTCATTCGTAGGGCGGGCGCTTTTCTCCGACATCAACACCAGGGAAGGGGGGGGAGACCTCTACCAGTGCAATCTTAAAGTATGGGCCCACTGGGCAATTGCCCGGGGGACCCATGCTAATCTGTGTATTTCAATTAAACATTTACATATCCCAGTGAGTATATACTATAGTTGTTGCAGGGGTCCCAGCACACTCCTTCAGCCAGGGACCCATAACTTTTAAGACAACACTGGCCCCTACACCTGGGAATTTTGTGCCAAATTGCACCTATATTTTACTACATGCTAATAAAAGGTCCTCCTTTCTGCGTAATGGTGAGACATTGTACACACCACACGACGGAAGGTGCAGAAGGAACATCTCTATCGCACAGCAAAGAAGCCATCTGCTTCTACTAGAATTGATCCCGTCACCATTGATTCAGAAAGCCACCGAGCCTTCGAGACGGGCTTCAGCTCCATAAACTACCCTCCGAAAAGCAACATAACAAGGTTTCAACGAAATGGCAGTTCCTAACCCCCTTTCCGTGTATGACAGGATTGGGTACCCACCTTGTCCCCTGAATGGACACAATGGTGATCTATTGGACGGTATTTTACCGCAACCAGCTGCCGACCAAAGCTGCAACCCCTACGCTTATTTATCGTCGGTCTACTGTTCGTTGGGATCAGAGCCGGCCCTAGAGTTTGCGGGGCCCAAGGCAGCAGGCGATAGAGGGGCTCTAGTACCAAGTTTTTTTTAATTCACCAGCGCGGGGCTCAAGGGGGTCCTAAGGCCGGGCCTGGATGGGACACTCCTACACCTGGAAATTTTGCCGAAATTATCTGTTGCATAATCTGTTCCTTCTCTGATGTGCAAATGCCATCATATATCACACGGGACCTCAGTTTTACTCCTCATCCGAAAGAGGGCATACTCGGGACGAGGTTCTCTCTCGCCCGAAAGAAATCATCCGGTATCACCTCGATCCAGTATCGAACTTGGAACCACTGACGCAGTAAATCGGGCACCGCTACCTATTGGGCCACCGAGGCAGGCCAACCAAATGACTAAGAGAAAACGCATTATTACCGATCTTCGCATGAATGGGGGGGGGGAGAGGTTGCCTAGAAGAGTAACTACTGTCCCGCTGCCCAGTACCACGGGACTACAAACAAAATTAATGGACGGAGACCTTAAACAGCAACTCGAGCATGGAGAGAAGATATACTCACACATAAAACCAACGCCTTTGAGGATTTTTTTGGTCTCTTCCCCCACCCCGTTTTTTTTTTCAAAAATCCGTGCACGAAATTACTTTTATACGTTCAAAGAGATGGCGGCAGGAAATTTACAGGAACAAATTTCGAGAAAGAGAGGGGAAAAAAAGACTCACCACCGCTGTAATTTGGGTATTCGGGTCAATTTCTGATGAGCACAAAACAGCTGTAACTTCAAACGCGCAATTTTCGGATATAACAGTCTGCAATTACAGTATTTTCTTTTCCATTTAAGAAAATGACACAATAAACGCTAAAAACACTAACAAAACTCAACCCTCCTAAGTAACCATGCTCTCATGTCATCTTCACACTACAAACTAAAAAAACCGTAAATATATATATATTTTTTCTACGGTATAAAAAAATAAAACTCCCCCCCCCCCCCCAAGTGTAGTTTCTTCAACTATTTTTTAACAAACTGATCATCATCACTATTCGTTTCGCTTCCCCCATGACCATCATTTGAGAAGGGAGGAAAAAAATTAGAGGATCATCCAATCCTTTGTTTTTTAAAATAAATTGCTGTCATGCTTCAGAGTCTGTGTGCGTGTGGTATTATCAAAAGCATGCCTTTCTTTCGCAGCGCATGAGAAACGAAACTAATTTAACTTCGTTAACTTCACATATCCATTATTAAACCGACCGAGATAACCTGTTGGAAAGAGGAGAGGGAGAAATGATAGGTGGGGGTAAGTGGGCAACAACACTAATCAAGACCTCATCCAACCTTTTCACACGAAATGACAACGATATTATAACTGGCCATGATCATTTCAATTTTTCTCTGGCTATTTTTTTTTAAAAGTTATCAATTAACTACTGACACTTTAAAAAATCTGACCATCTCTTGGGAGGGGGGGGGACGGGACGAGGGGACTACGAAAACAACGATCGATTGACCGGCAGTTAGTATACGCATACGGGACGTCCTGAACAGACTGTCTTTTACTTTACTCGCCAGAAAGCGCTCGAGTCAAAGCGCCGTTGTTACTCAATCCGCTTTCTCCGTCACCTAGCAACCAATTCCTATTTACAAATGGCGGCAACGACGACAAGCGACACGACGTTCCTACGCATAGACGACGAGGAGAAATTTCGAGAAAAACTGCTACTCGCGGTAAGATTATTTAAATACGAGAGACTATATCTTAGAAATCATACACGCTTAAATATATTAGGCAATTATAATACGAAACTACTATTTCTTGACATTTTTAAGAGCCCAACTTCGCTCCTCGACGATCAACCCCAGCCTACGAAGACAGTGAAACCGGAAACAGGTTAGCGATCAAAAATGACCACTTTTTAAAATCAAAATCTTGAAAATTGTGAAAGAAGCAAGTTACTAAATGATAGTCAGTTGACCTTCCTCTAAGAAGCAGTGGACATCATCTCTTATTTACTCTTGCGGCTATAGGATTTTGTGTCAAAACCAAGGATGACTCAGGACGAAAAATATTCATTAATATATGTAAATCAAACCAGGTAAATCCTTGTATAATACTGTATATCAGGGGTGGCCAAAACGAGGCCCGCGGGCAGCATGCGGTCCACCGGGAGTCATGGTGCGACCCGCGGAGCTAGGTCAAATGAACCTTAAAATTATTGTACATATCACCAAAACATTACATCATGAGTCGGCATCAACCAGGCAAGCGTTTGACCACAGGCGGCTCATGGGGCAGACAAACCTAGGGCGGCAATTTAGAGATTGTATCCGTCATTTAAAATGTTCCTAGTTCTGGGGTTTCCAAACTTCTCTGATTGGTGGGTCCTTCTCTAAATCTTGCACCTCGTTGCAGAGCCATAGCAAGGCGTTGGCAATGGGACAGATGCCAAGGGAGCTCGGACAATTAAACAACAAAATAATTATGTTCGTGGCCCGGCAGAGATATTATTTCTTAAATTTGGCCCGCCTACTGAAAAGGTTGGCCACCCCTGCTGTATATAAAACTCAAAAAACCATGGGCGGAAGTTGTATTATTTCATATCTTAATTACGTCATTACAGTTACCGCCTCCAAAGGACATTACTGAAGAGGAACTGGTACAAATCTTGGAATCGGATGACGCTGGACTCTATAAAGTGCCTATGAGTTTGGGCGACCCACACTGGGTAAAAGACAAAGGTGAGGATCAATATGTTTCGTTGGCTGTTTTTTAGGCCCTTCAAGTACAATGGTCATTAGAACCCCGTCCACTGCGTAGTTCTAATGCAGACTCTGCACAGACACTACGCTGTTACCACGATTTGGGTATTAGCAGTACCCAGTGTTCCTGAGCGGTCACCCATGCCAGTACTAGGCAGGATTGCGTTGCCTTAACTTCAGTGTTCAGACTAATAATATACTGGATAAAAACGGGTTGCACATTTACTCCTTTTAAGGGAGTGCAACGGGGTTGGGATGTATAATGACCTGATACTGATGTTTTAGGGCTTAAAGAACTCTGCTCTTTAGACCACCATATCCATCCCTTGTCACAAAAGAACTGTAAAGTATTATAAGTTAGCCTGTCCAAGTGTCCTCAATGTCCTCCCCTTCCATTCACTGGGGTAACCCAGTCCCACTTTATTTCGAGCATGTTTACCAATAATGTTTTACTCTTAGGTGGAAACGACACCAAGGCGTTTGACATCGTCATCAACACAACGTTTTACGAAAAACTATTATCAAGTATAGTATTCAAAACATTTCTAATTACCGTTTGCATGGACGGCCTGGAAGATAAACACAACATCAACTTGGACAGAACAGGTAGTAATTAATCCAAGAGTAAATATCTTTTTTTTTGCCTCTTATGTCTGTCTCGTCGTCTCTTCCAAGAATTGTACACTACATAATCATTATTCAATTCCCTCGATGCAGGATGGGTTGTTTTAAAGAACAAGACCTATTTTGGAGAGATACAAGAAATCACAATTAAAGACAGACCAAAACCACTCATCACTGAGTTAAGCACGTAAGCATATATATTTCATTACTTTTGGGTGTTTTGCCGCCTAATACAATTACTGATAATTCTCAGTAACGTCATCACAACCTTATAATTAAAACTAAAGGTCCCATATACATATATTAACTAGTCCACTCGTTACTATCCAAATATTACAGCACCTCGGTTGGCAAAGAAGATCGTAGCAAGACGTCTGGTAAGCAATCGTAAGTTTCATTGTTTTACAACTTTTATAATCTAACAAACTACATATTGTTGAGGGAGATATAAAAATCTGTTGCTTAAACTGGTGTGTCCCTCCTGGGAGACAGAAGTATACATTATTACAGTGTTTATTTGTTGTATATGAATGTATTATGTCTCCGTTTTGCATAGTAGGATCATTGTGCCACAGTACAGTCTTCAGAAAGAGGACAATGAAAAAGGACAGCCCAAGACTGTTTTCGCGGAAATTAAGTTACCTGATCTGGTGAGTTTGTAATCTGATCAATGTAGTAGTAGTAGTAGTAGTAGTAGTAATATCTAAAATGTACACTGAAAGAGTAAGAAACATTCAGTTGAACAAATCAATACCTAGATGGCTCTATAAGGTCAACAAGGACACTACCCAACTTTGTGTTTTATTTTACTCTTTTACTAGGAAACCGCCGCTGGCATCATATTGGATATTGGAGAAGATCGCATAGTGATGCAGGCTTCATCAAATAAAGACTTCAGATATGAACTTGATATTTTCCTTCCTATTGATATCGATCCTAACCGCACCACTGCGGAGTTTCACAAAACAGACAAAGTACGTAGAGAAACTGATAATGTATCAACAGACAATATCGTTTTAGCGGAAACTAATTTCCGCCACCACATTTTTTTTGTTTCATCCACTATTTCTTTTAGCTTTTGAAGATTACGATGCCAAAACTATGAAATTTCGTTAATGATTCCACTAACGCCCAAACTAAATCACTTTCTACTGCACATTAATGATTAAATAAATATCATCACTAAGAATATTAGAGCTGCGTTTTCCCCACCCCCTTCAAATTCAAGCAACTAACTCGGGTGAAAGTCGACGCATTTCCTTACCTCACCAATTATAACTCATAGGCTCCACTTCCTTATTGTTTTTCTTTATTACAACATAGTTTTTCACAAAAGACCATTGGTCAATAAGCAACTTGATAACCTACGGCGCCATATTGACCATTAGTCACATAAGCCATAACTCAATATGAACAAAAATGTCGTCGCTATTTTAAGAACGAGTGACGTCAAGCGTTGCACGTGCGTAACGCACCAATCAGCAGTTGCCAGCAACAACAGTACACGGCGCGCATGCGTCGAATTGTGCTATTATCCATGTCCATCCTTGCCCAATCTCAAAAACAACTATTAAACTTTTCCCGCCTATCGCAGGGTCGGGTACTCATTTTTGACCCTATGAATGACCACATGGGCAATCTAGTGCATGGAATCGTTATGCAGCCGGCTGCCGACCAAAGCTGTAATCCCTACGCTTATTTATTGTGGACCTACTGTTCGTTGGAGAACTTCACCGACGCTAGGGGACGGGGGGAGAACTCCTACACCTGGGAGTTTTGCCTCATGTACCTGTTGCATAGTAGAGAGGGTTCTTTTACTTGCAAGTGACATTTTACATCACACGGGACCACGGTTTTACTTCTCATCTGGCGGAAGGCGCACTCTGGGTGTCTCTCTCTCTCGCCCGAAAGAAAACAACCCAACTCAATCCAGTATCGAACCTAAACCCACTGACGCAATAATCAAGCAAGCTACTCATTGCGACACTGCGGCGGATCCTCTACCCAGACCACGAGAGACAAATGATCTGGCCGAGTCAGATGACTTCTTTACCAAGTGAAAGGGGAGGGACGCCCCCCCCAAGTCTTATGGGAATTGAAGCCATGCTCAGGTAAGGTGTGTCGGATTTCAGCCCCCTGGAGTCAGAGGCCCAAATTACCTATACGAAAAGTATAACCTTATTAAAAAAATCAAATTGACTGTAGCATTAAGTCGGGGTGGTTGCCGGCTGCGTAAAAGTCGCGCCTAGCAGTTCTTCACTCAGTGTCTTCATGTTCTGCGGAACAAATGGAAACCCTACCCTGCCATAAGCGCAAAGAGGATTCGAGTACAAATAAAGGATTCTTTTACGTGCAGTTGAGGTTAAATCTTACACATAACCCCTCAACACGTGGCTTTCCTTCCAATTCGACGTCCGAGATTGGGCACTAGCCACACTTGGGACAGTCCGGTAAAGAAGTCACGAACCTCGGCAGTCAGGATCGAACCTGCAACGTCGGACTCACACGTTAATCACTCTCCCACTGAGCGTCTGTATTGCGTTAGACACACCAGTTCTCGTCTGGTCACTGAAGTTAAGCAACGCAACCCCCGCTAGTAGCAACATGGGTGGCCACTTGGGAGAACTTGGTATCGCTAATACCCCAAAAATCGTCGCATTTGTGTAGTGTCTGTGCAACAACTCCAAAAGCAACTCCTAATCCTTTTCCCGCCTATGGCAGGGTCGGGTACCCATCTTGTCCTTCTGAATGGACATAGGGCGATATATTGGTCATAGTTTTTTCTGCAGCCGGTTGCCGGCCAAAGCTGCACCCCTATGCTTATTTATCGTTGGTCTAGTGTTCGTTGAGGAATTCTACGGACGCCGGGGAAGGGGGGGGCAAGCTCCTACACCTGGAAATTTTTGCCTCATCTACCCGTTGCGTGGTAGAGAGGGTTCTTTTACGTGCAAGTGCCATCGTACACCCACACGGGACCTCGGTTTTACTTCTCATCCGGAAGAAGGCACACTCGCGGCCTCTCTCCCCCCGGAAAGAAGCTGATTGTTTGTTTGTTGGAGTTTAAGGTCCCGTCAACTACGAGGTCATTAGAGCCCCGTCCACTGCATAGTTCTAATGCATACACTGCAAAGCCACTACACTAATGCGACGATTATTGGGTATTAGCAGTACCCAGCTTTCCCGAGCGACCACCCATGTCAGTACTAACTGGGCGTGCGTTGCTTAACTTCAGTGATCAGACGAGAACTGGTGTGTCCAACGCAACTCGCTGCTCCCGAAAGAAGCCGACCCACCTCGGTCCAGTATCGAACCTAGAACTACTGACGCAGTTGCCGAGCGTGCTAACCACTACGCCACCGCGGCGGGTCATTAAGAGGAAAAAAATGGAGTTGAAAGAAAAGCATAAAATGGCTTCGTTACTTTTAAAAACGTCTCAGTAGCATCTTCAGAAGACAATTATCTTGAAAAAAACCATTTTTTTTTTTCTTAAAAATTTTCTTAAGAAATTTTTTTCTTGGGCTAAAAGGCAAACGAAATGATGGATGAATTTCACCTTCAGTCAACATACTCCTGACTCCGCATTAAAAATGTGCACCAACCGATAAACTACAACACAGTCATCATCATCATCATCTATTTCTTACATCTTTTCTTATTCAAGTAAGAAAAAGGACCTAACAACCTGATCATTAAGAAAAGAGATGAATGGCGACAGGACCTTACGTAGATAACACCCATTTTTATCCCCTGCATAAAACACATCTTGCTTTTTATCTCTATTGTGTCAAATGGGGTATAACTATTTATGAGAGAGAGAGGGAGTGAGGTGGAAGAAAAGGGTTTGCAGCATTTATGTGCCTCATTTACAGGCACATCTATTACACCTTAATGTGAGGCACGCAAATGTTAAATGATGAGGTCCCAAAAGAAGAGGCGGCGGAGGAGGAGAAAGCGGAAGTGGGGGTTGTTTGAAAATCGCTCTACGATCTATGGCCCGCCTACGTACGCATCTCCTCATCTCCTACCAAATACAACAAAGCTAACTATCCATACTGCACATCGCAGACGTCCCACTCTGGAAACCATGCACGTGCAGCCAAGTTGCGTTGGACACACCACTTCCCGTGAGATCACTGAAGTGAAGCAGCGCAAGTCCACGTCAATATCAACATGGGTGGTTGGTAAAGAACGTTGGGTGCTGCAAATTAACCCTCTCCTTCGTCCTTTCACCTACCTCCTCATCTCCTGTGGGCAGCCTCCTAAGGGTTCGTCCTGTTATGGCTGCCTGGCTTACTCCCCAACCCACAAACTAATCCAGTAATCGATAAATGATAAGGATCCCGAAAGCGGAAATGAGGGTGAGGGGAAACTCCGCCATGACCTAAGACCTACTTACTCAACTTCTACCAAACAGTAAGCTTAAGTCCCCAAATAATCGAATCTGCTATGGCGCACCTGACAGAAAGAGGTTCCACTCCTGCAAAATTTTTTTTTCTCCAGCTTCAGGGAGACAGAAAAGATGACTTCCGGTTCAATCATGACCGACGCAAAAAAAGATATGGACAATTGGTTGTGACTATTTTGAGATATAAATGACTTATATGCAAGAATTTTTTGGAAATCCACCTTAGTAATGGCCTGCCTCGGTTAATCCACGACTGCAGGTTTGATTTCGGCCACGGGACAAAACAAAAATAGGGTCATTTAAAGCTGGTCAATCTACGTACGACGTCAAGGGGGTGGGGGCTTCATCTGGGTTTCGTTTCGTTGGTATTTTAGGGCCCTTCAACTACAACGGTCATTAGAGCCCCGTCCACTGCGTAGTCCTAATGCAGAATCTGCACAAGGTACCACGCTGTTATAGCGATTTTTGGGTATTGGCAGTACCCAGTGTTCCCAAGCGATCACCAATGCAAATACTACCTGGGGCTGCGTTGCTTAACGTCAGTGATCAGATGAGAACTGGTCTGTCCGGCTTCATCTGGGATCTTCGCTGATCTACACCTACATTTCACTCCGTGTACAAAGAGGTTTTTCCGCGTAGTGTAGTGACACTGTAAACAGTCAGTGCACGGAGTTACCTTCATTCTGGACGAATGACAAGGGCACTTGGGGCCAAGATGGAATCTACAACCATTAACTCACAAGTCCACTTTATACGAGAGGGAGAGCAATGGTGGGCCCCGGGGATTCACGGAGGGAGGGGTTAAACCCAAAAGAAATTATCAAATAATGTGTAAATTGCCTTTCCCACCCGGGCCAGGCAGGGACACTGCCAGAGCACCCACTATCCTTCAGTCCGACGACAGAAAGTAAAGCTTCGGTGTTTGTTTGTTTCGTTGGTGTTTTAGGGCCATTCAACTACAAGGTCATTAGAGACCCGTCCACTGCGTAGTCCTAATGCACATACTGCAGAGACACTACACTAATGCGACGACTTTTGGGTACTAGCGGCACCCACTGTTTCCAACCGGCCACCCATGTTAGTATTAGTTGGGGCCTGCGCTGTTTAACTTCAGTGATCAGAGACGAGAACTGGTGTGTCCAACCCAATAAGCCGCTCCCATAACGCCTTGGACCCGAGTGAGGCGTGTTTCTCTATCAACCACACTGCCTTTTTATTCCTATCGCGGAACGGAAGGTAGACGGATGGTTCTGAACCCCTCTTCTTTTGCATGTCGAAAGATCGAAACCTGCTCACCAAGAACTCCTCAAGAATCAACAACGCTACTCTCGAGTCGGCGAGAACAAGTCAAAGGAAAAAGCTATTAAGAGAAACAAGCATTTTTACTCACGATTTCCAAACCACAATGGGACACTCCAGCTCTACAGCTCACATCCCTTCACTTTCATTTTGAGAGGAAAGAGTTTTTTTAGGAGGACAATGTGACACCCCACCAACAATTCATCTTTTAAAATTACAGAAGATAAAAAAATTTTTGCTTTTATCTCTGACAGTGTTATCTAATTAGCATTCAAGTGTCATAACTGAAAATGGACCAACTATCCAAATGACATGTCAAACAACTAGGAACTGAGAAGGACGATGTGAACGGGACGGCCGAAAGCAGGAAAGGACAGAAGAAAAGGAGGACGACGAAGAGGGAGGGTAAAACAGGTCAACTCCGGTCAACTCTATCAACTACACTGAACACACAATCTAAATACCAACAATACAAAGCAGAAAGAGCGGCGAATTGCGTTGGACACACCAGTTCTCGTCTGATCACTGAAGTTAAGCAGCGTAACCCCAGCTAGTACTGACATAGGTGGCCGCTTGGGAAAACTGGGTACTGCTAATGCCCAAAAATCGTCGCAGTAGTGTGGTGTCTGTGCAGTCTCTGCATCAGAACTATGCTGTGGACGGGGCTCTTATGACCTTTGTAGTTGAAGGGCCCTAAAACACCAACAAACAACAACAAAGCAGAAAAATTTCCGACAAAAGTTGGTCATGAAAAACATTCTCCTCTAAATGACACTCGGGTTCAAGACTCGAGGCGGGCTCACTCACCCCTTTCTCTCCACCGACTCAGTCGAGCAAATTCTCGTCGCTTGAATGCACCTTTCTCATTTGTCTTAGATAAACAATTAGACTAAGAAAATTACATTTCTTCTACTTCTTCTCTTTTGAGTTTTCTGAAGCAAAACTGCAACAACAACAATAATAATAAAAATAATAATAAATTATAGACGAGAGACTCTCTTCCGCCAGAAGAAATAGACGACTTTTAACACCACATATCGGTGCTATTTTTCACCCAAAATTTAGCCTGCAAGGAAAGGGGTAAGTAGCGGGACCACTGCAGCTAATCTAATAAAGGAGGAGCGACAGAAGATGGAATCAATCTTAGAATTGAAAAATTACATTAATTAATGTAATTCAAAGGGGTGAAAGGAAAGAGAGGGAGAGGGGGGGTGAGAGGTTCAATCCCCACTGCCTGGCCCTTCTCCCTCCTCCCACGCTCTCCTCCTCCTCCTCATCATCATCATCAACAATCCCATTATTATGTTGATGCCTTTAATAACACTATGCTTATTAAACAAAAGCACTGAATATTTTTCCCATTTTGGTCATAAATCCCTCTTTTGATATGCCTAAATGGGACACTATCAAACCCTCCCCCTCATCCACTTCCGAAAACCCCTTCAGCTCCAAACCCTTTCATTTAAATTACAGACGCAATGACATTATCTTCACAGACTCCCCATTCTCCTTCCTCCACATATGAAAAATGACAGCAGAAGAGAGATAGAGAGACAGTGAGAGCGGAAGGGGCTGAAGATGAGGAGATGGGAGGGAGAAAAACGAAAATGGGTGTAGTCACGTACCCCCCCCCCCCCCCCTACACTCAAAACGTCCGGCAGAAATGGACAATAACCATCAAAAGAACAGAGCTCGCAGAAGTGATAGGCGGTGCAAAAGTGCTGAGAGTGTAATATGAGATATCAAATATGGTCAATTTTCTGCTCAAAGTAGAAAAGGAGGGAGAGGGTGGAGATATAAACGGGATAAGGGAGAGTACCGTAAGGGGTGAGAGTGAGTGAACGGAAGTGTAAACAGGACAAGAAGTGCGAGGGGGGGGAGAAAGCGGAGAGACAATGTCATCAAGCAACAATAACAGAGAGTATGACATATTAAATATGGTCACAGATGATGAAGGGAGGTACGATCTCCGCGTGCACCATATTAACAGTGGTCAACTTTCGCCACTCCACTCACTCTCAACGACGCATGTAAAAATAAATGGATATTTCTTAATGACTGACCATTCCTCTGTGGACCTCATTCATCATTCAGAGAGAGAGAGAGAGAGAGAGAGAGAGAGAGAGAGAGTTATTAGGATTTCAAGTGACCACGGAGCGAGAGAAAATAGAGTGTGATTTTCAAACTGCAAAAAAAGTGAAATGGACGTGATTCACAAGCACAGAGGTCAGTTGGGGTCATAATGACGGAGAAGGGTGGGTGTGGGGGGGGGGGCAGATGGAGGGCAAAAGTGATTTGGAGGTGGTTGATAAAAATCGACTTTTACGTCTTGCATAACTCACTTGGGACACGACATACATCTGTCATTCAAACGTCGACTACCCTACAGCAGAACATAATTTGCCGGCATCAGAGGGGGTGGAGAGGTCCAACACCTAGGAATCTTGCCGATTAACACGTATCTTTTACCCCGTGAATTAGGGCTTCTTTTCCGGGCATTGGTGACGTCTTACACACCATACGGGACCACAGTTTGGACTTCCTTGTAACGCAATAGATAGTGGCTGTATTGCGTTGGACACACCAATAAAGCAACGCAATCTCAGTCAGTACTAGTATGGGTGACCGCTGGGAACACTGGGTACTGCTAACACCCAAATCGTCGTAACATCATAGTGTCTGTGCAGACTCTGCATTAGAATTATGCAGTGGACAGGGCTCTAATGACCATTGTAGATGAAGGGCCCTAAATCATTAACAAATAAACGCACTGAAGAAGTCATCTGCTTCGGCCTGGATCGATCCTGCAACAATGGACTCACGGAGTCACCACGCCATTGAAATGCAAGTGGGGTGCTGTGCGACCGTCGGGTCCCAATAAAGTTGAAGGACAAAGTTTACAGAACCGTCGTTAGGCCCGCTATGCTTACAGTTCAGTGTTGGGCAGGTAGGAAGAACCATGAAAGGCAAATGCAAGTGGCTGAGATGCTAATGCTGCGCTACATGTGTGGGGTGTCCCGAGCCGACAGAGTCCGAAACGACTATCTTAGAGGTAGCTTGGGGGTGGGGGACATCGCCGAAAAGTTAAGAGAGAATCGGTCCAGGTGGCATGGGCATGTGAGGAGGAACTTATTAGGTCCATTATGGGACCGCAGGTAATTGGGGGAACCAGGTGTAGAGGAAGACCAAAACGGACGTGGGAGCAGGTGGTGCAAAGGGACATGGAGGCATGCGGGGTGGAGGGGGACTTGGAGGGGATAGGCGGGAGTGGAGGATTAGAACCCGCAGACTCGACCCTGCCTCAGGTGGGAGAAGGGTGAGATGATGATGATGACATAATACCCTCCAAAAAAAGTATCCTATTACTAGAATCAAGACAACGGATTTACTCCCCATCTCGGGAAGATCCGAACCTACATTCACAGACCTGTATACCTGTACCACTGAGATCTGAAACTTGAGCCATCTCAGTTGCACACCGGGCTGAAGTCCAATCCTTCATTTCGCCAGTACGGAATTTTGAAGTAGAAGCAGAAACCAAGAAGGGGAAAATGGGGTGGAGAGAAGACACCGAAACTCCCTGAGAAACACAAGGGCGATGGGTACTGACGTCTGGGACCTAATGTCACAATCCCAAGTGTGTCCTCCGTCCCAAATAGAGAGTAAATCCTTGGTCCCATGTGGGGGTGTGTACGATGTCGCCACTACGCGTATAGGAATCCCTTCCGTGGGTGGCGATAGCATCCCACGGAAAGCGCACTTAGGACTTTTCCATGTCACCTGGACCAAGATCAAACCCGTAGAAACAGATTACATCCACGGAACCCACACTAGGATATTAGAACTGTGATGGAGAGGACAGGCCTCATGAAGTGCAAAGATTGAAGCGGTGAAGGCACCAGGCTCGAAACAGTCAGAACTAGACAACATAAATTTTACGAAAAGTTCCTTTTCCCGAACTGACCATCCGGCGTCCATTAAGGAAATGATGGGCCTCTGTTGCTCTTGGTCTGCAATGACGTCATCAACGCCCATAATACACGCTCAATCACTTTCATTAATCTCTCATAATGGGCCCTTGAGTGTTTCTAAGTACTACTTCACGCGTCATTTGTCTACGATTGTCGACCTACACCCGTCCTACCAAACCATCGTCCATCCAAGCTGAAGCACTAGACCATCCAACCATAATGAAAATCAACTTAGGTTATTACAATTTCCAGCCCCTTAATTCCTTTTTCAACTTTTATACACTCGGCTTTGTTCCAACTAGAATCTACTAAGTGCCTTTTCTCAGATTTGGTTCCTAATAGAAGGGTACTTACCATCACCTTCACCATCAAAATAGCCCACTTTAGAATGACCACATCGCTACTAACGCAGTAAACTAGACAGACATTAGAAGCCCTTTTCCACTTGGCACAACCACTTGCTTATCACGCCATGTGGGACAGGATCGCCAGAAAAATTAGAAAATGTGAGAAAGCCATTCTAGGCCATGCTAGAGTAGGAGGTCCATTCCAGGGCAGGCAGACATGGTGGTGGAATGATGAGGTGGAGGCCACTATCAAACAAAAGAAGGCTGCATTCCACAGGTAGATTGAGATAAGAAAGAGACCAGGTGTCTAAGCAAGACCACAGCTAGGAGGACCATTGCCATGGCCAAACACCAGAAGTATGAGACCCCCCCCCCCCTATGATCAGTTATAAGCCAAGGAAGGAGAGATAGAAGTTTTTAAACTGGCCAAGACTAGAAATAGGGCAGCTAAAGATGCCAAGCGGCCACCCACGTCAGTACTAGCTGGGGTTGCGCTGCTTAACTTCAGTGATCAGACGAGAACTGGTGTGTCCAATGCAATTCGCCGCCCCCTTAAAACAACTAACGAAACAAAACTAACTGGACTTACGGAGACTAACAGTCTCCTCACCTTTAATAAACCTAAATGACTACCAAACTCCAACTTTCTGGTTCCCAAAAATGCATTACAAGGACCCAACACACCCACATTAAAATTCACTGTCAAAAATCTGGGTCAACTGACATCCACCGCATCGCTTACTCTTTCTTTTGGCCAAAGAAAAAATATACTACGGAATCTACGAGAAAATTTAACTCCTTATCACCAAACCATAATATGCACTTTAAATATTATTTCCTTCCCGACTTCAGTCTATTTAACGACACGCACAAACGCCGACACATTATGTAGAAAAGGTTTTTACCAACGACCATCTCTTATCCAATTTAAAATATTTCTCTACTCCCTCTTTCTCTCCTCCGACATCTGGTCTACTTTTAATCTACGAACTCTTTCAATTTCTTGACCACAAACGGGGTGTCACATGGGATGCTGAAAGAGTTCTAAGGTTTCACATCTATGGATGCGAGGATGAAACGACGAGGTTTACAAGGGGAATGTAAAACCTTAAGATTATTTTTATTTAAAAGAGAACCTATCTCTCTCTAACAACGACATCCAGCCCATTACTCCCTCTCTCACTCTTCTTAATGGACATTACAAGCCTGAAGGGGGCGAGAAGATGACTTAACTGAATTCTAATTACATGTCAGAAAAAAAAGGCGAATCACGGCTGCATCTTGCACAAGGCAGTAGTTAGTTACAAGCTGTTACTGCAAGAGCAAATCCGGCATTCCTGAGTAACGAAAAAGTACAAATATTCTTGAAACTCTCAGGCTGAGCTGCTTGAGATAGTGGTCAGTGATTGACGACAAACCATTCCTGAGAAGTTCACTCTCAAAGCAGCCTATCCTTGAAGGTGCATTCTTCTTTTAGTAACCCAGGAGACAGAAAATGACAGCTATAGCAAGACAAGAGATTAAAAGAGGACACTGTCGAATTAATGAGTCAAATTCTGATGCTCATTTTTAAGTGACCACTCTACTATTCTCAAAGTCCGTTTAGACACCTGCTAAAACGGATTAGTTTAATATGTTTGAATAATAATTTAATGCGTCGGTGGTTAGCTTGAGAGCTATGTTACGACTTTCGGTTATATCCGGGATGGAAAGCATCTCTATAACCTAATAGTCACATACCTCTACATGGATCGATCAATGAGCTCAAGGGTCAAGTCCGCTACCTGTTGAGCTACTGATTAAGCTAAGGAAACAAGTATTGAACATTCAATTCGAGGAATTCACACGGGAATGTAGTTTGCAGCCATACAATGTTAGTTCGTGAACAGCAAATCCAATTTCTGAATAATGTCGTTCCAACTTACTATTCAAGAGGTGAAACTCTACTACCTATTGTACGGTGTTATTGTCATGGTTTCACTCGAACGGAAAGAGATGACCATTTAAAAGTTATCTTATTCATCGCAAATTCTAATCCAACTCAAGAAACACTCACCGTCTATAACTCACCGACCAAAATATCTGTTAATTAAATGTTTTTCTTCCAAAATGATACTCGCCACAGCAATATCAGGAGACCAAATTACATTCATCACATTCGACTCCCCCAAGTCGACAAAATGGTTTCTCGTACCGTATATGCCTTAGAGAGAAATAACGATATTAATAATACATAATACTTTCCAAATATTTAATATTATATATTAATTAAAAACTACCGCGAGGTTCTTTCTCTCTCTCTCTCTGCTGTAATATAACTCCAATAAATAAATTAGTAGTATTACCCTTCCAAAAACTCGAGGGTAACGCCAGAAGACGTATATAAATTGACAACTGTAGAACAATCGAGAAATTCGAAGTTCAGAAGTTTACGGCGCTTCGGCCCTTGAGACACTCAGCAAGTTACCATGGCAACAGTCTATGCCGCAGACACTAGGAAGAAAAACAAAGTAAGACTTGTAAGAATTTCGTTGATATTGAAATCTCTCTTCTTCTTCTTCTTCTACAAGAAAAGACTCCTTTGGAGATTACGCGAAATGACAGTCAGACAGGGGGGTCAGGCCACACGATTGTCGACAATTGAAACTGCCATCTCTCTCAAACTCTACATACATCATCCCCTCTCTCCTGTGTTTTTGCTCCCCCCATCCCTATTCAGAAAAACACAATCTGCTACTATTTACAACTAGGACTCTAATAACCGAGGTATTCACCAGGATTTCTTCTTCTTCTCTCTCTCCTTCTGGATCCATCTTGTCTTCAGAAATCCCTTGTCTAACGTCTGACTTTCAATTAAGAAACTAAACACACACACGCACAGAGAGAGACAGAGAGAGAGAGAGAGAGGGGGGGGAGTGAGAGAACCATAGCATTAAGAAAAACCCTAAACAATCAAATGCGAGAAGCTGAATGTTCGTGAGTGAGCCAGAGTGATGGAGAGAGAAAAAGAGATCACGACTGGTTTAAAGGGGTTATGACACGATAAGTTGGTCACTTAACGTGGGTCCAGTGAAGGTTAGTTTTTCTTTTTTGGTGTTTTAGGGCCCTTCAACTACAAGGTCATTAAAGCCCCGTCCACTGCACTACACTAATGTGACGATTTTTTTGGGGTATTAGCGGTACCCAGTTTTCCCAAGTAGCTATCCATGTTAGCAAGGACGGCCTTAGGGTAAGGCGACCGAGGCGACCCCGCGCTGGTGAATTAAAAAACCTTGGTACTGGGGGCCCCGCTATCGCCTGCTGCCTTGGGCCCCGCAAACTCTAGGGCCAGCCCTGATAATGTTACTACTAGCTGGGGTTGCTGTTGCTTAACATCGTCTGCTGCCTTGGGCCCCGCAAACTCTAGGGCCGGCCCTGCATGTTACTACTAGCTGGGGTTGCCGTTGCTTAACTTCAGTAATCAGACGAGAACTGGTGTGTCCAACGCAATAAGCCGCTCCCTGAAGGTCAGTTAATCTACCTGGGCATGGAGGACGGAGGAAATGAGGGTAGAGAAGCAAATCTCCGTATTGAAAATGTAACGGGTTCAATCCTGAGAGATAATGCTCCTAATTTTAATTCTAGTGTCCCAATTTTGTGTTTGCTTGTTCTCGTTGGAATGTAAGGGCTCTTGAACTACAAAGGTCATTACAGGCCCCGTCCACTGCATAGTTCAAATGCAGAGTCTGCACAGACACTAGACTGTTATGACTATTTTTGGGCAGTAGCAGTACCCAGTGTTCCCAAGCGGCCATCCACGCTAGTACTTGCTGGGGGTTGTGCGTTGCTTAATTTCAGGGATCAGACGAGAACTGGTGTGTCCAACGCAATACAGCCGCTCCCCTCTAGTGTCCCGAATAGGAAACCTGGAACTACACAGCGTGGACAGTGAACACATCTATATAAATATAATATACTGGTTATTTAACTACTGCCTTTCTATTCCAGAGATAATTTACCGACGAAAAGGAGAGAGAAGGTGAGATGACGAGCCCCTGCACCTGGAAAATCTTGCCAATTCGATCTACACATCATTTTGCACGTAGAAGAGTTTAAACCCCACCTCAGGGGCGCAGAAGCGTGCTGGACTACTGTGTCAGAGATTCCAGAATCGATCCTGGACCGAGGCAAGAGAGAATGGAAAGGAAAGCTCGCACCCTACGACGCGGTCATGTATCATGTCTACACATAACAGGTACCACTAACCCTTTTCCCACTTATGGTAGGGTCCGGATACCCATCTTTGTCCCTCCGGATGAGCAACAGGGCGATCTGTTGGACCATATTTTTACGTACCCGGCTGCCGACCAAAGCTGCAGCCCTTATACTTATTTATCGTCAGCCTATTCTGATTCTTTGGGACACTCCACCGACGCAGTGGCGTCACTAGGGGAGTGCGGGGGGGGGGGGGGTGCCTGCCGCACCGGGTGACGCCACTCGCACCATGACAAATGGGGTGACACCATGGCGTCACCGCACTGGGTGACACCAACCCTAGCTACGCCTCTGCACCGACGTTAAGGAGCGAGCTGCTACACCTGGGAATTCTGCCTCATCTACCCGTTGCACAGTAGAGCGGGCTCTTTTACGTGTAGATGACATCGTATACCAGAGGTGTCAAAAAAGGTGACCCGCGGGCCGCATGCGATCTTTAAAGACTACAGTTGCGGCCCGTACAATCGATACCATGTAGCATAAATATGCGGCCTGCCACTCAGAGGCGTAACGAGAGCGGGACAGTAGCTTCCGGGTGCAGTTGCAAAGGGGCGCCACGGGCGCTCATGACAACGCATATATTACAATGTGGCCTTCGGGGAACCCCCAGTTTGACATGCCTGTCGTATACCACCTGGAGCCACGGCTTTACTTCCCATCCGAACGGAAAGCGCACCCTGAACCTCCCTCTCTCTCTGTGTCTCTCATCTGAAAGTAACCAACCCACCTTAATCTAGTATCGAACCTGGAACCAATGACACAGTAGTCTAGCTCCCAATTTCTTGAGCCTCCCTGCTGTCGGTGGAGGAGAAAAGAGCTCTCCAAACGAATCAAAATGGGGCTTTAATGCGTAGGCATAGGGGTTGCAGCAATAGGTTAGCGGCCGGCCGCAGAAAATTACCGCCCAACAAGTCGAGCATACGTCCCAATAGGACAAAAATTGGGGACCTGACCCTGCCATAGGCGGAAGATGTTTAATGATGAGTCAGTATACACGTGTGCGTGGTGAATCCTCACATATGGAACCACAGCTTTTCCAGTTTGTTGTTTGTGTTTTAGGGCCCTTCAACTACAAGGTCATTAGAGCCCCATCCACAGTGTAGTTCTGATGCAGAGACTACACAGACACTACACTAATGCGACGATTTTTGGATACTAGCAGTACTCAGGTTTCCCAAGCGGCCACCCATGTCAGTACTAGCTGGGATTGCGTTGCTTAACTTCAGTGATCGGACGAGAACTGGTGTGTCCAACGCAATTCGCCGCTCCCACAGCTTTTCCAATCCGGGACTGAAAACCGCACTGAAAGAAGTCGTCATAAGCGTCGTCTAGATTTGAACCTGAAACTCCGAATTTGCGAGACAACGCGCTAGCACTGGAGTCACCGAAACGGAAAATTGAAATGTCGACGTTTTTCTCGTTTTTCGATAAGAAAGAGGTGTTCAGTGTCACCTACATGTCTTCAAACTCTCTAAGGACACGCACCCCTTTTCTCAATCCCGAATCGGAATCGAATCGGGAAAATCTGACATTGGATTAGCAACAATTTGTGGTGTATGTGGTGTGTGTCCCCCTGTTGGGGTAGCCTGCATGGT
>JAAFCE010001963.1:5180260-5206344 GCA_013389805.1 Trigoniulus corallinus | reverse complement strand
ACTGGTTGGAAACGAGTTGCGTCGCAACTGAGCATGTCAGTTTCATTGCAACTGTCAAGTAATTCGCACCATTCGCACAATGCTCTCTTCATCTGAACTACTCAGCATCATAAGTGCAACTGTTGCCAAAGAGTTGCATCTGTGGACGAAAGTGACATTGCAATTAACTTTAGTTGCATTGCATTTCAGTTGAGTTGCAGTTGCATTGTGGTAGTGGACGAAGGGTCTTAGTCAACTGTGCCTTCCAAACGCCACATACCGCCTGTGCCACGTCTTCTGTCACTCGAACGATACTGCTGTGCATGCCTGTGCACCAACACAGTCATTTGTGGAAGAGCCGCATTCAAAGGGCCAAAGAGTCGCAGTTTGCCAACCCCTGGTCTAGATGATAGGACCGCCCAGGACGATTTAAATAAGAGGAGAAAGAACGAGGAAGAACAAACTTCGATGTCAGGATCGAACCTTCAACAAAGGATTCACTAGGGAATCAGGATCGTTCCGAAAGATTTGGGCAGCTCTTCCATTAAAAAATAATTTAAAGAAAGTTATGGTACATTTCATACTTTTTTGGGGGCACAAGTCCAACAGTTCAAGGTCCCTTTTGCTACTCCCCCCCCCCCAAAGTCATACAGAACGCTATCACAGCCACCAGGGAGCGGTGAGTTGCGTTGGACACACCAGTTCTCGTCTGATCACTGAAGTTAAGCAACGCAAGCCCAGTTAATACTGACATGGGTGGTCGCTCGGGAAAGCTGGGTACTGCTAATACCCAATAATCGTCGCATTGGTGTAGTGTCTGTGCAGTCTATGCATTAGAACTACGCAGTGGACGGGTCTCTAATGACCTTGTAGTTGACGGGACCTTAAACACCAACAAAGAAGAAGAAGAAGACAGCCACCAGGCAGCACATTTTTTCGTTTTGTTGGTGTTTTAGGGCCCTTCAACTACAAGGTCGTTAGAGCCTCGTCCACAGCTCAGTTCTTATGCAGAGACTGAACAGTACTATGCTATTGCGACGATTTTTGGGTATTAGCAGTACCCAGTTTTCCAAGCGGCCGTCCATGCCAGTACTAGCTGGGGTTGCGCTGCTTAACTTCAGTGATCAGACGAGAACTGGCACACAGACACTACACTAATGCGGCGATATTTGGATATTAACGGTACCCAGGTTTCCCAAGCGGCCACCTTTGTTAGTACTAGCTGGGGTTGCGTTGCTAACTCCTGTGATCAGAGGACAACTGGTGTGTCCAACGCAATAAGCCGCTCCCCAGGCAGCACAAACTGCGCTAGGATGGAATGTGTCGGAAATTCACCATGAGAATTCTTCAATTCTCTCAACGCTTTGAGTCACTTCATCCGAAATGCAGTGAGACAGTGATTCCCACGCAGGTGTCCATTTTCCCGAGATCGAATCGAGAGAGAGCGAATGTGTCGTTTTATGTTTCATTTCAAACTCCTTAGACCTAATCTGCATTTACACTTATTTTTATCTACACCCACACTCGTGCACAACCCTTTCAACATTAATTTTTAACAAGTACACCTCTCGAGATGCTTCAAATGAATAAATAATACCCTGATAAAATTTTGGCAACGTCTACCCTAGTCTAGACGGCATTCACTTTGTCTCTGCGGGTCTGTGGTTAGCATACTTCATGAGTCCATGATTTCAGGATCTAACCCCAACCAAGATACAACTTCTTCCCCTGGCGAAAGGTAAATATAAAGAAATCCGAAATTGCACCTTCCATCAAATGTCCTAAATTGTGGGCATGAAGGATGCCATCAATGCCCAGGAAAGAACCCTATTAACACGGAGAGTAAAAGTTTGCCCTCCTCCTAAAGCCAAAGGAAGAAACTTGCCCCAAGAAAGAAAACAGATCAGGCAGCCGGCTGTGTAAAAACTTCACTCAGCAGCTTTCCCGCGTCTTCCCCCGCATCGGTGGCTAATAGGTAGGGTTCGGGGCGTTACAGGGCCAAGCTTCGATGTTAGCCAGTGTGGGTCCCTTTCTTTCGAAGTGGGTAGGGAGAGACAGAACAAAAGTCCACCTTCTATCGCATGGAAAGCCCCATGTGGGGCTGTGTATGAAGTCATCACTGCATGTAAAAGAATCCTTTCTACATGGAACGCAGTGTAAATTAGCACAACTGCCAGGTCTAGAAGGTCCTTTCCTGCTGGTACTGGAGAGGAAAACAGTGCCCCAAAGAATACAGCATGTTCACTAGTTCTTCCCGTGTGTCCCAATGGGAGAAAATTTGTGCACCTGTCATAAGCGGGCAAAGAGATAAGCCTGCTTCACAATAACATCGGGAACGAGAACGGCAACGGACGGGAAAGTTGAAAAAAATTTCAACTTTTCCGTTAAACGTAAGCCGTTTGACCAATAGGAGCGCACCTCCACCGCATGACGTACCCGTCGCCCCTCCCCTCTGCCCAAAACACGTTTTCCGTTGCCGTTCCCGTTGCTGTTGTGAAGCGGGCTTTAGTGGCGATGATAATGAGTAATGTTTCCAGCACCAGCATCAAAAGCAACTCGTCGGGTCGGGTACCCATCTTGTCCTTCTGAATGGACACAAGTTGACATATCAGATGGTGTTTTTCTGCAGCCGGCTGCCGACCAAAGATCCACCGACGCCAAGGAGAGAGCAGCCAACTGCGTTGGACCCACCAGTTCTCGTCCAATCAATGAAGTTAAGCAACGCAACCCCAGCTAGCACTGACATTGGTGGCCGCTTGGGAAAACTGGGTACTGCTAATACCCAAAAATCATCTCATTAGTGTAGTGCCTGTGCAGTCTTTGCATTAGGACTACGCAGTGGACGGGGCTCTAATGATCTTGTAGTTGAAGGGCCGTAAAACACCAACAAACAACAACAAAACGCTCTTACACCTACAAAAATACCCATCTACCCGTTGCATTGTACAGAGGGTGTTCTTTTACTTGCCAATGCCATCGTACACCACACAGGACATCGGTTTTACTTCCCATCCGAAAGAAGGCGCACTCGGTGCTTCTCTAACACCCGAAAGAAGTCAACTCACCTCGACCCAGTATCGAACCTGGAATCACTGCCACAGCAAATCGAGCCCGCTACTTATTTCGCCACCGAGGCAGGTGTTTCCAGTTATAGCAGGACAAATGATAGTGGCACAAGACGACGTTCGTTACAGGCCAAGATGGTGGTGGTGATAACGACTATTGACGACGATAGAAGGCGCTGGAGGTAAAGGAGTACGAGGAATGGTGAATTGATTAAATGACAAAATATCGAGGAAGTTACTCGCGCCTTAACAGTCACACACATTATTGATGCTCCTTCACGTCTCACGATTAATCAAATAAGAAGAAGAGAAATGACAAGAAATAATTCGGCAAATGACAATAGTTACAGAGACACCGGTCACTTACTTCTCGCAATGAAAAGTTAATAGATTTCACAGGTCAAAAGGTCCTTGTTTGGGCGCACGGTGTCACCAGTGTAAGTACAATCCCCCTTCTATCCAGAAGCAACTACTAAGCGGGAGGGGCGAATTACGTTGGACACACCACTTTTCGTCTGATCACTCAAGTTATGCAGCGCAACCCCAGCTAGTACTGACATGGGTGGCCGCTTGGGAAAACTGGGTACTGCTAATTCCCAAAAATCGTCTCATTAGTGTAGTGTCTGTGCAGTCTCTGCAACAGAACTACACAGTGGACGGAGCTCTAATGACCTTGTAGTTGAATGGCCCTAAAACACCAACAAGCAACTACTAACCCCTTTTCCACCTAAGGCAGGATCGGGAACCCATCTTCGTCTCTCTGGATGGGCACATGGGCGATCTTTTAGACAGTATTTCCACGCAACCGGCTGCCAACCGAAGTTTCACCTCAGATGCTTATCTATCGTCGGCCTACAGTTGGTTGGGGCAGTTCACCGACCACCCACACCTGGGAATATTGCCTCATCTACCCGTTGCATCGTAGGGAGGGCTCTTTTCTGTGCTGTGGTGACTTCATATATACCGGGGAATGGCTTATTGCGTTGGACACACCAGTTTTCGTTTGATCACTGACGTTAAGCAACGCAACCCTAGTTAGTACTGACATGGGTGGCCGCTTTGGAAAACTGGGTACTGCTAATACCCAAAAAAAAATCGTCGCATTAGTGTAGTGTCTGTGCAGTCTCTGCTATAGAACTACAGTATGCAGTGGACGTGGCTCTAATGACCTTGTAGTTGAAGGGCCCTAAAACGCCAACGAACCAACTGATCTTTCCTGAATACGTCCTGCCAAAAGTCACATCAATCACGTGGCATGTCTCAAATTCTAGGTACCCTTCATTTTACTCTCTCAACTAACCTTGGTGCCTAGATTTGAACTCGCGTTCATCAACTCACAAAGCAGTATGGCAAACTAATGACGACAAACTCATAACTACTGCTATTGTCGACCGCACATTAATTCACATACCGTTCTGATGATATAGTAGTGGTCATCGACTCGACAAACAGCCTACACCAAAAAAAAGATCAATAAGCAGGGATGGGGAGGGAGAGGGAGGACAGAGGGACGTTGTTAGGGGCGGAGGAAGAGGTGTACTTGATTGTTAGCAGGACCAGTAACCAACGACAAAGAAATGAAATGTCAATCTCTCAGTCGTGTATTTAACTACTCGCCTATAAACCAAACCTGCTATTAATTAAACCTATGATGATATCGGACCTCACCCTGCCTTTTCGGTCACCCACCAACAAAGGTCATTCTTCTCCTTATTCCCCCCCTCCCAAATACCTCATCTGGCGCAGCCGTTAAATATATAACAACCAAGCACACGCATCGTTAAATATTCATGCATTCTTAATCAAATCATGCAAATTACTGTATATGGTCCTTTTCCAACCCCCATCCATGCTCCAGGTCCTGTTCTGTCTACTCGAGTATTGATTCAAAAAAACATTTGGCCAACATATTGAAGACATCGTAAAAATATCGTAAACAACATTTCCCACACGGTTTGTACAACAGAAAACAAACACATTAGTGGTCATTCCTAACCCTTACCCCCACTTACTGTACCGTCAGAGCCGAATTACGGTCATCGTAGGCCCTAAACCAAACATATAGAACGGTCTCCTAAAAATAGATTGTTTGTTTGTTGGTGTTTTAGGACCCTTCAACTACAAAGGTCATTAGAGCCCCGTCCACAGCATACTTCTTATGCAGAGACCGCACAGACACTACACTAATGTGACGATTTTTGGATATTAGCATTACCCAGTTTTCACAAGCGGCCACCCATGTCAGTACTAGCTGTGGTTGCGCTGCTTAACTTCAGTTATCAGACGAGAACTGTTGTGTCCAATTTCAATTCGCCGCTCCCCTTAAAAATAGAGCTGCAAGTGGCCGTTAAACGTAACCTCGAAGCAGAGGAGGCGCTTTTTAATATTGTACTAAGGATAGCCACATCACCAAGTGTTTTCGGACCCCAGGCCCACCCTCAAGTGGGACACAAGGAAGGGTTGACCGCCAAGTTGTTCCGTTGGTAAACAGCACAGGTAGTCAGTTGAGTGGCACATTTAGCAACCGTCTGCCGATTTTAATTCCACAACCTTCACATATTCAACATGGTTCATATTTCCTGGGATCAATTTCGGGGGTGCGTGCTCCTGCACCGGGGGTGCGTGCTCCTACACCAGGCAATAATTAAGTCTATCTACATATATATTTTAAATATAGGCTGAAAGGAATCCTTGCTTTTTAATCGCAGTGAGAACGTCGAATTGATCGCACGGAGGGTAGAACGCTGGCTTTAATTCCCATCTGGGACGGAGAGAAAAGGCGACCTCCCTCTCCCTCTCTTTCGTCCGGTAACGAATATCCCCACTTCCACCAGGTCCACCGAATCGGCAACCATGGACTCACGGCTAGGAGCCACTCGGGGGGAGGACCATGCAACAATGGGAAGGGTTAATTGCGTTGGACACACCAGTTCTCGTCCGATCACTGAAGTTAAGCAACGCAACTCCAGATAGTACTAACATGGGTGGCCGCTTCGGAAAACTGGGCACCGCTAATACCCAAAAATCGTCGCATTAGTGTAGTGTCTGCAGTGGACGAAGCTCTTATGACCTTGTAGTTGAAGGATCCTAAAACACCAACAAAGCTAACAAAGCAAAAGCCACAACAATAATATCGATTAGCAACTCAAAACTCCTAACCCATTTTTCGCCTATGGCAGGGTCTGGTATCCATCTTGTCCCTCTGAATGGACACAACGGCGATATATTGGACAGTGTTTTTCCCACAGTCGGTTGCCGACCGAAGCTGACAACAAAAATATCGATTATAGGTTCAAAATATCGCCTTTACCGCCGACTGGACAATATTAGGGTGCCGCCGACTGGACAATATTAGGGTACCGCCCCCTCCCCAAAAGGGCTTAAAAACTGTCTACCCGCCACATTTAACTGGAAAATAACTGGCAAAACTTGATCGTAATTTTATTACATCTCAACATCGCAAGTGCTTTTAAGCAACTACACGATACATCATCAGTAAGTTCCGTATCTAGTTAAATAACCACTTTTCTTTTATGACTACCGTGGATATGAGCAATTTAATTAAAAGTCCATCCCCTGCAATCCGTTTAATGGATCCAGAGCGCTCACACGACGCGTGTCACCTGCATTACATCTAAACCAAATGTGCACTGCCTGTCTCCGGCCTGCCAGCAGCTTAATCAAAACAAGCAGCTGTAGTAGTCGTTTAAGAGCAACAAACAACATTCCTCAAAAGCATCTTCTCATCATCCAGGGGGCTCCTCCATAAAAATCAAATCCTGTTTGTTTTGCTGGTGTATCAGGGCCCTTCAACCACAAAGGTTATTAAGAGCCCCGTCCATTGCAGTGTTCTAATGAAGAGACTGCACAGACACTACACTAATGCGACGATTTTTGGGTATTAGCAGTACCCAGTTTTCCCAAACGGCCACCCATCTTAGTACTAGCTTGGATTACGTTGCTTAACTTCAGTGATCAGACGAGAACTGGTGTGTCCAAAGCAATAGGCCGCTCCCTGTCAAATCCTGATAACAGCCAGTTTCGGACAAGAAAGTAGACGCGTGTGCGTGTGTGTGTGCGATACTGAGGGAGGGGGAAGAGGGTGTGAACAAACAGGGTGAAACCTCCCCACGCAATTGTTACTACCTTCTTCATCCCTCCCTTTTAAACAGCACCATACTACCGCAGCCTGAAGTGCGATCGGTTTACACCAGGGGTGGCCAAAACAAGGCCCGCGGGCCGCATGCGACCCACCGGGAGTCATGGTGCGGCCCGCGGAGCTAGGTCAAATGAACATAAAATTATTGTACATATCCCCAAAATATTACATCATGAGTCGGCATCACCCAGGCAAGCGTTTGACCACAGGCGACTCATGGGGCAGACAAACCTAGGGCGAGAATTCTAGAGATACTTCCCTGACATGCAGTGTATCCGTCATTTAAAATATTCATAGTTCTGGGGTTTCCAAACTTCTCTGATTTATGGGGTCTTCTCTAAATCTTGCACCTCGTTGCAGAGCCATAGCAAGGCGTTGGCAATGGGACAGATGCCAAGGGAGCTCGGACAATTCAACAACAAAAAAATTAGGTTCGTGGCCCGGCAGGGATATTATTTCTTAAATTTGGCCCGCCTACTGAAAAGGTTGGCCACCCCTGGTTTACACCTTTTTAAAATTTGGTTTCTTTACCTATGGGCCATTTGCTAAACGGGAATTAGGGAGGCAGCTTGTTGACGCCAAAGGGAAGATGACGAGTTCCTACCATCGAGTACTCGCGTTAAAAAAAAAGGTTATCTTGCGTACAGTAGTGTCACATCATTCATACGACACGGGATGACCACTTTGAGCCCCATCCCAGAACGGAAAGTGGGTGCACTTGTAACTTCTCCATCTCTTGAAAACCCCCTACACTCATTCGGCCAGGATCGACCTTGACAGACTCATGAGTCAAGCACATAACCACTGAACCACTGACGAGGACAGCACGTGCAGTGGTGACCCATCGCAAACACGCACAACCCACACGGGACCAGGACTTCTACGAAATCCCAAATTCAAGAATCAGGTACACTGACAATACTTAACTACCGTAGCGGCCTTCCTTTTACGGCAAGATGGCAGTTTCTCTTCCCCTTGAGTCGGAAAGAAACCCCTTAGACCAAACTCAGCAGAACGCCTGACTGCTAGAGATTAGGTCATCGCACATGCGTATTAGAAACACACTTAGGTAGCATCGTTCTGGTAAAAGATTGGCCTTAGCAGCTTGACAGACCAGCTAAAGTCATGCTCATGTATTTCCCCAACTCCCATTGTAAGAGCGGGAACCCGGGGGTCGTGTGTGGGGGGGTGTTAGACCAACAAGCAAAAACAAAGTAACTCATAACCAGTTTTCCGCCTATGGCAGGGTCGAATACCCATCTTGTCCTTCTGAATGGACACAAGAGTTATACTGTATATTGGACGGTGTCTTCCGCATCTGGTTGCCGACCAAAGCTGCAACACCCATGCTTATTTATCGTCGGCCTGCTTGTTGGGGCACAACACCGAGCTCCTACCCCTGGAAATTTTGCCTCACCTACACGTTGTAGGCCTATACTAGAGGGGGTTCTTTTACGTGCAAATGCTATCGTACACGTCCCGGGACCTCGGCTTTACTTCTTATCCGAAGAAAGGCGCACTCGGGACTTCTTTCTCTGCCGAAAGAAGCCACTCCACCTCGATCCAGTATTGAACATGGAACCACTGGATTGCTGGATTAGTGAATGGGTTGGGGAGTAAGCTGAGCAGCCATAACAGGATGGACCCTTAGGAGGCTGCTCGCGGGAGATGAGGAGGTAGATGAAGAGGACCTACGAGAGGGGAAATTTGCAGCACCCAACGTTCTTTACCAACCACCCATGTTGGTGCTAACGTGGGCTTGCGCTGCTTAACTTCAGTGATCTCATGGGAACTGGTGTGTCCAACGCAACTTGGCTGCACTGGCGCAGTAAGTCGAGCACACTATCTATTGCGCCACCGAGGCGGATTGATGGTGTTATATAAACATCATCCAGAAATGTCCTGCCTGCATGATGCTAAGAGGTACCGAGTTTGACCACAACTGGACCATTCAACCCTCTTTCTCTTCGTCCCACCCACTAAAAAAATCTAATTGATTTTCGTCCTTTTTCACGTGATGGTTGTCCAGTCGCTGGCTACGCCTGCTATCTTAACATTCCTTCAAATGAAGAGTGATTAAAAGAGAAAATCTCATTTGGTCATTTCGTGGCTACTTTCGGTCAGTTTCCCAACGGCGCAGATAAAAGGCAACAGCGCACGAGAGCAAAAGCATCTCTCTTTTGATGCCGCAGTTTCTCCGCCTGTCCATCTTTTGAACACTAATCTTTGCGCTCGAAATAAATTCATTTGATGTTGGACTAATGTGATGTCCGAGATGACCATCCAAACACACACAGATGACAAATCAAACGAAAGAAGGGCGGCGTGTAGATAGGGTGGGGAGCAATTTAAGGAAACGGGGGGAGGGGGGGCAAGAAAAAAATGCATCCCTTGCAAATTATTGAACCTCGGCTCTCTTCAAACACCGTAATTGTCAAATCTATTGGAAAAACTGGACAAGAGAGATAATGGACATCTAGCGTCGCCAGAACGAGAGATGGACAGAGAGACTTCCACAGCAGGACAAAAATCCCAAATCGAAAGCACCAACTGGGAATAATAAAAACATATATTAGTAGTCGCCAGCCTTTCTACATCTGATTCTCCCATCAAATAATTACAGAACTAATAAAAACAGATATCGAGTTGACCCCCCACTCAAATTCCCAAAAGTCATACCGATAACGATACACTGAACACTAATCAACCGGATCGAGAGTCGAACCCATAACAGCAACATTCAACCACTTGGTGATTAGTTCTTTAACGTCCGTCTTTCCGATATGAAGTTCATTTACTGACACTAGGTGGGAGAGGGAGGATAGGACCCACCTGCCTATATTATAATCATCATTGTTACTCCTCTCCCTGCCCATGGTAAAGGGACGGGGCTAAACCAGGTAGGTAGGTACCCACTTGTCCCGTTGTTGTGGGGTGCACAACCAGCGAACAGTTGGCTAATATTAATCCGCACCCGGCTGATGACCTAATGTCCCAACTCCAATATCAGCGCCTGCGCTCCTTTTTTGAGAGGACAACGTATAACGACGCAACGTCCCTGTAGCCTTGACATTTAACCGTGGTATTTAGGCGATGAACTGCAGACAACCTAACCCCTTTTCTCGCCTATGGCAGGGTTGGGTATCCATCTTGTCTCTCCGAATGGACACGAGGGCGATATAATGGACAGCGATTTTTCCACAGCTGGTTGCAGACGAAAGCTGCAACCTCCTATGCTTATTGATCGTCGGTCTACTGTTCGTTGGGGCGCTCCACCGACGCCAAGGGGTGAGCTCCCACACCTGAAAATTTGCCACATCTGCCAGATGCATGGTAGAGAGGGTTCTTTTTAAGTACAAATGGCATTGTACACCACACGGGACCTCGGTTTTACTTCTCCGAAAGAAGCCGCACTCGGGGCCTCTCTCTCTCTCGCTCTCGCCCGAGAGAAGCCAACCCACCTGGTCCAGTTCCAGTTCTAGTTGAATACACTGCCAGCAGCCGTGATAGGCCAAATAGGCAGGGAGAGAATATTCTCATTCCTAAAAATTCACTCATTCTAAAACCCCAAGGAACCTGAAGCATAACATCTATTCTGCCCTACATCGCCTGCCCACGATAATGGCATCTTCTTCCAGAAAGTTCTTTACCATATCCTCATCAAGAGTATTCCGTTGTCAAATGACCCTTGGCAAAAAGGGACCAGTAATACGAGTCTGTTCCGGCCCTGATCTCCTTCAATTTGAACACGTGATCATTTCTCCCCCTATATTCTGCAAAGGATAACCTGCTATCTAGAGGACCCTCATAACCTTTTTTGTTGTTGTTGTTTGTTGGTGTTTAAGGTCCCGTCAACTACGAGGTCATTAGAGACCCGTCCACTGCGTAGTTCTAATGCATAGACTGCACCGACACTACACCAATGCGACGATTATTGGGTATTAGCAGTACCCAGCTTTCCCGAGCGACCACCCATGTCAGTACTAACTGGGCTTGCGTTGCTTAACTTCAGTGATCAGACGAGAACTGGTGTGTCCAACGCAACTCGCCGCTCCCCCCTCATAACCTATTTTCAACAGTCTGCTAAACAGCTTAATGCTATCAGATGCCCGCCTCTGACAGAGTGAGTCCCACTCTAATTCTCTGATCATGCCCGACACACTCAATCTGCGAGAAAACCGACTTAGTACAACTCTTGCTGCCCTCCTTTGAACCATTTCGATTTCCCGAGATAAGTCTTCCCTAAACGGAAACCAAATTGGACTGCAGTACTCCACAATTGGCCGTACCAGTGAAAAGTAAGCTATTTCTTTTACTTCTTTTGTGCTGTCCCCCAGCATCCTTCTAACCAACCGGAGAGCACCCCCTTTCAGTGTCAACGCAAGCTCAGTTAGTACTGACATGGGTGGTCGCTCGGGAAAGCTGGGTACTGCTAATACCCAATAATCGTCGCATTAGTGTAGTGTCTGTGCAATCAATGCATTAGGACTATGCAGTGGACGGGTCTCTAATGACCTCGTAGTTGACGGGACCTTAAACTCCAACAAACAAACAAAAACCTTTCAGTGTGCTCCTTCCCGGTGCACCGAGTGTTTAAGACAATTTCGAGGTGCTTGTGGGTGTCAACCCTTTCAACCCTCACACCACCTATGCTATACGAAAAATCAACCTGCTTGTTATACCGCATTTACACATTCGCGAATAAGACGAGTCGAATGACGAGGCGAGACTTTCGTCGAAATGTTCGCATTCATTCTTTGGATGAGGAATGACTGTTCACACATTCGCCGAATATCTCGTCATACCGCATTTACACATTCGCGAATACGACGAGGCGAGTGGCGAGGCGAGCATGTTCGACGAATGTGTGAACACTACATTCGTCATTCACCTCTTGGTTCGCCTCGCCATTCGTGGCGCTCGTGCTGAAAGCGGTTTTTTTGACACGAGTGACCTGAGGCGATTTGAGAATCACCAGCTGTCGAGACAACACGAATCAAAGGGCGCTAGCGACGAGGTGATTGGAGAATGACCATCTGACGAGACATTCGGCGAATATGTGAACAGTCATTCTTCATGCAAAGTGTGAATGCGAACATTTCAACGAAAGTCTCGCCTCGTCATTCGACTCGTCGTATTCACGAATGTGTAAATGCGGTATCAGATGGTCATTCTCCAACTGTCTCGACAGCTAGTCATTCTCAAATCGCCTCAGGTCACTCGCGCCCTTTGACTCGTGTCATACCGCATTTACACATTCGCGAATATGACGAGGCGAGACTTTTGTCGAAATGTTCGCATTCACACTTTGCATGAAGAATGACTGTTCACATATTCACCGAATGTCTCGTCAGATGGTCATTCTCCAATCACCTCGTCGCTAGCGCCCTTTGATTCGTATTGTCTCGACAGCTGGTGATTCTCAAATCGCCTCAGGTCACTCGCGCCCTTTGACTCGTGTCAAAAAAACCGCTTCCAACACGAGCGCCACGAATGGCGAGGCGAACCACGAGGTGAATGACGAATGTAGTGTTCACACATTCGTCGAACATGCTCGCCTCGTCGTATTCACGAATGTGTAAATGCGGTATTAGACCTGCTTATTCCAAGAAAGTATCGAACCTTGAACTATTGACGCAGTTACCGAGGCGAGTCATCATCCGAATTGTCATTATACAAAATATTAAAGTGGGATTCAGAAAGAACCTGAAAGGCAAAAGCATAACTAGCTTTGTGACTCGGTCGTTGCGGTTAAAAGTTCAATCCTGGCCGAGAGGCACACAACTTCTTTCAGTGGAGACAGAGGGGAACAAAGGGATTGGGGAGATAGAGAGGGGGAGAAAGCGAGAGTGGAGAAAGCGTGAGGTGGAGATGGAGTGGAAGAAGAGAGAAAGGAGAGAAGAAAGAGAGAAAAAGAGAAAGACGAGAGAAAGGGAAGAGCGAATGGGGAGAGAAAAGAGAAAGGGGACGAGAGGGGCAAGAAAGGGAAGAGACAAGAGGGAGAGAGGGATAGAAAGGAGAGGGAGAGAGGGATAGAAAGGAGAGGAAGGGAAGAGAAAAGAGAGAAAAAAAAGGTGGTATATCAGATCAACACGGCACGGTAGACAGCCTGTACCCCAGGGATTAAATTAAATATGCAAAGCGGCAAAATTCCCAGGTGTAGAAACTCGCCTGCCAACTGGAGTCTGTAAAAGGGATCTTCCTCAGTAAGAACATAGACAAATAGGAGTTGTGACATTGGGACGGCAGCCCGCTAGAAAAGCATAACCGCCCAACAGTCGGGTCCGCCTGTTCCCTGCACCAACGAGTTAAGTCCCAGAGAAAGACTGAAAATGAAAGGGCAGCCTAGAGTCGGCGCTTGGCTCTGCAGTTCGGTCTTACCCTGGTAGGGTTGGAGGAAATAGTATGAGATATCCTACCATATGGAAGCGTACCCTATCTTAACGATTCTCAACTGGGGTTCCGTCGCAGGATTTCCCGGGCTCCACGGCACCAAGCGCTACGGATCCCAGGGGCACCACAAACGCCAGCCGTCTTTCATCTATTTATGGCTCTAAGTGTGGTTTGCTTGACAAAATACAATTGTTCAACTTTGAACTTGTGCTTTTTAAGTTACGCAGTTGTGCTCTCCCGCTACACTGGACCCTTCTAACGTTTTCTGATTGAGGTTTCTCTTATACGGTAGCAGTTTGTTGATCATTGTCCAGCGATGGACAATTGGTAAAAAAACTGAAAGGATTTCCGGAACAAGAACTTGTTCCTATAACATTCCATATTATATACAGGAGTTCCGCGAACGAACTGGCTGCCAGGTAAGGGCACCGCGACTCAAAACGGATTGAGACTTTGACTGACTCGTTGGTGTTTTAGGGCCCTTCAGCTACAAGGTCATTAGAGCCCCGTCCACTGCGTAGTTCTAATGCAGAGACTGCACAGACACTACACTAATGCGACGATTTTGGGGTTATTAGCGGTACCCCTGCTCTACGTTACCAATATATCTCTAAATGAACCCTTTTTACCTGGAGAAGAAAATATACCTGTAGATCAACAACCAGGTGTAGAAGCTCGCCTCATCCTCCTCCTGACCGACTCCTGGCAGCAATAAGTTGCCTTACAGGTAATTATAGAGTGGCGAATTGCGTTGAACACGCCGGTTCTCGCCTGATCCCTGAAGTTAAGCAGCGCAACCCCAGCTAGTACTGACATGGGTGGCCGCTTGGGAAAACTGGGTAATGCTAATACCCCAAAATCGTCGCCTTAATGTAGTGTCTGTGCAGTGTCTGCATCGGAACTATGCTGTGGACGGGGCTCTAATGTCCTTTGTAGTTGAAGAGCCCTAAAACGCCAACAAACAACAAAGACAGACAATTAGATAACTCAATAAACCAAGCAACACGCATTTGTTGTGTCCACATGCGCAGTTAGAGCCTGCAATGTCCACTCTGCTAAAGTCTCGAGCAGGGTGTACACCCTGTACTTAACTGGATCGATAACAAATAAATTTCATCCGTTGAAGGATGTTAGTCTAAAAGCAACTTCCTACCATTACAGGAAGTAAATAAAAATAATGATGTCGCGCTTATTAATACATTTATATATTCATAGATCTGAAAAAAGAAAACAAGTTATTACTCGTCTACAGAAAGTTACCAAAGCCTGAGCCTGCTGGGTTCAAAATGCCAACTAAGGGCCTGTTGTCTTAACCTTAACCATCAAACCGTCCCTTTCCGCCACGAGGCTCAATACTTTGTTTATTTTACAGATTTGTTCTGCTTCGTCCTCTGCCTATCTCGGTGGTGCTGTGGTTAGCGAGCTTGGCCGAGAATCATAGGATGCAGGATCGACCCTGATCGATTCATACGCCTTCTGGAAAGTTCTAAGTGCGCTTCCTGTCGGATAAGACACTAAAGCCGGTGCCCTACCGTGTGATTTGCTGTTTGTTGGAGTTTAAGGTCCCGTCAACTACAAGGTCATTAGAGACCCGTCCACTGCGTAGTTCTAATGCATATACTGCACAGACACTACACTAATGCGACGATTATTGGGTATTAGCAGTACCCAGCTTTCCCGAGCGACCACCAATGTCAGTACTAACCGGGCTTGCGTTGCTTAACTTCAGTGATCAGACGAGAACTGGTGTGTCCAACGCAACTCGCCGCTCCCTACCGTGTGACGGGCTGTGTACAACGTCACCATTGTAGGGAATAAAGTCCTCTCTATAAGAGAGTTAAAAATAAACGTGCAGTTTGGTAAAATTCTCAGGTGGTGTGGGAGTTTGCCCCCATCCCTTGGCGTCTGTGGGGAAGAATTTCCCCAAAGCCTATGCTGAAATTGCCCAAGAGTCGGGTTCACTGCGGAAATGACCGAAATGGGTATGTAGCATTCGCCCATCCTACCCAGAGAGGCACTACCCTAATAATCGCCACCACTATTTAAATTTCTTCAGCGTGTCGCCCCTTCCCTAGGACCAAATTTTCTCACTAATCCATTTAATCGGCCGTGGGTTATTGTTATTATTATCATAATCACCAAGAACTCGGCATATTGACAAAGCAACAGATTAATCGCCTACCCCCTTTAATGCCTTCCACCACCTCTCACCTGTCGCTAAAGGCACATGCGCAATTCCGATGCATTTCTTTAATTAAACAGCAGCAAAATATAATTGGGACCAAACCAAGATCGCAGTTACAAATCTCGCAATCATGCCGCGCTGAAAAGGATTATTCTTTATGCCTTAAATTTAGAGTGCCCCTAGGGGCCAAGCTTGTCCATTTAACGTCGACCTGTCAACGCAAAGTCAACCACTCGTTCGCCCTTGCCGCTCTACACATTTCAGTTCTGCATAGGAAATGTCCTTTTACTCACAGTCCACACCGTGCACATTCCAACGGACCAAGAAAGGCCCTACTGTTCAGGCTACACTGTCAAGAACAAAAACACATAATTGGTTGGCTCCTAGGTGATTTAGGGCCTTTCAACTACAAGGTCATTAGATCCCCGTCCACAGTGTAGTTCTGATGCAGGGACTGCACAGACACTACACTAATGCGACGATTTTTGGATACTAGTGGTACCCAGTTTTCCTAAGCGGCCACCCATGTCAGTATTAGCTGGGATTACGCTGCTTAACTGCAGTGATCACACAAGAACTGGTGTGTCCAACGCAATAAGCCTCTCCCTGACAAAAACATAAATCACCGGTCTAGGGCCAGGGATCGAACCCGCGAAGTAAGAATCTCAAGACAAAAACGCAGCATGATGGTTCCAACCATGACATCCAGCAAAAAGAGGAAGGTCGAGCTCCTATACCTGAGACTGTTGCGAATCTTGACCCCCACACAGAGACACCGGACCCGCCATAACAGTTCTATCTCCTATTTGTCTTAGTAACGGACAAAAACCATATGGAATTGAGTCAATAGATGAAATATTGATGCAACGCAATCATTTCTTAGATATTCGACTCGAGTCTAAGAAAACTGTCTCAGGAGAGTTCCAAGAAGTTACTGCTAACAACCCAGTATTACGTCATTGTCTCCTAATGAAATAGCAACGACGATTTAGGCTCTTCTTACACCAGAACGATGCTATCGATGAAGCTATCTCAATGTCTGTAATGAGCATGCGCAATAACAGCATCTGGCAACTGAGCGCATGCTCATTACTCTCCTTTGAGATAGCTCTTCACAATAGCATCCTTCTGGCGAGAGATTGCCCTAGGTCAGAACATCCCTCATGTCGGAGGTGCAATAACTGCCAAATTAAGAAAGAAAAAAAGAAACATTATGCTAGAATCACAATTTAAATTCCATTCGACACTCACCATGATCTATCCTTTCAGGACGTTTAGGGCAAGGGGGGGCGGTCTACACGCCTGCAAACTCCAAAATAACGACCTGCGAATCTTAATTATGGTACAAAGGGGTTAAAAATGCCATCCTTCCAGGAATGCTGCCATCAATCTCAGGCTCACCCCCCCTTTTATTTACAAATTCGCATCTTAATGGCAGAAAATTACGGCTTTTTATGTGCCTTATGCATCAATGACGCAGAAAGTTGAGTCAAATTGCCAAAAAAAAAAAACATTTAAAACACGGGGTAGAACTGACATTCAGGGAAAAATCTAACATCCCTCCAATTTAGGAAGGGGGTAGTGGCGTTAGAACTTGTTTACTTTTACCTACAACTTTGTTTACCCCTTCCCTTACCAATCCCCCGCTCTCTCTCTCTCAAAAGGTACACTTTTGTTAAAATTAACGACTACTGCATAGGGCCTACATACCGCGAGGAAGAAATAAAGGGGGGGGGGTTACTTCCCTCATTTTCTCCATCTTTTTTGTTATGCATTTTTGAAAGGTGAAAAGGGAAGCCAATTTCTTACGTAGGACAAAACCAAGTATTAGGGTGACTTGCCCTATAACAAAAGCCGAGAGAGAGAGAGAAAATATTTTTCTTTAAAAAATACTTTTCTCTCTCAACATTTTGCCGCATCCAAACAAATGCTGATTGAAATTATTTATTTCAACAACTTTCCTTTAGGCAAATGGTTTACATTTCCATATTTCTATTTTAAAACTCCACTCACGTGTCCCGGGACCCTTTCTCTTCCCCCTTGTCACCCTCCTCTGCCGGTATCAAGAAGGGCGACATACAATTTCTTCAGATAGAAGAGCACGGCGACAAACAAACCCTTTTTAAACCTTCTCTCTCTCTCTCTCTCTCTCTCTTATCCTGGGGCAGCACCTCTACACCCCCACCATCCCTTCAGCCCTCTCTCACACACACCTGACACCCCTCCTCCCCCCCATACACACCTTCACGCATCTATAATAATGCACATTAACACAAATGACAACATGCAATACATGCAAAACGGAAGTAAAATCAATTTCTTGAGCAGATCTTTACCTCTTACCAACTCCGCTACAGAGCCGCTGTCATTGTTCGCTCAGTACAAAATATCCAAAAATGAAGGAGGCCCACCGACCCGAGAGAGGGGGGGCGAGGTATAACACACCCAAGGCAACCATAGCAAAAGTTGCACAAACTTAACCCTATAGCAGTTATTTACGAATGACCCTACATATCCACGACTGACAGCCATTGACGTACATGTAGTTGAATGACGTCACAAAGACGTCATCGCAATGGCGACATAAATTGTTAATTGACCACATGAATGAGACCTGGCAGTGACGTCATACACCGAAAACGGCCAAAGAGGGCAGAGTAAATGGAGGGGAGTTGGAATTTCGCCGGAATTGACTGGTCACATGTCTTTGTCAGCCAGGCCCCCCCTTTTTTCCCGCTCATTTCCTTCAAACAGGACAATGGCTTTACTGCATTTAACTGCTGCCTACCACACGCAAGCACACAGGCCCGGCTGGTGAGTTTCAAGCGCCCTAGGCAAGTGGGTCAATCGCCCCCATTCAATTTAATGTAGTTCTAAATTGTCCGAGCACCCCTCACGCCCTTGGTATTTGTCCCATTGCCAATGCATTGCTTTGGCTCTGCAACAAGGCGCCTCGACAAAGCCAACATTTAGAAAATGGTCCCACCAATCACAGATGTTTAGGCACCCCAGGACGATGGAACATGTTAAATGACGGACAGACTGTATGACAGGGAACTACATCTGAAATTTGCAGTCCTACGCTCCCGCCTAGGTTTGTCTGCCCCATGAGCCGCCTATGTAAGCACAACACACATATACATAACTAACCCTTTTACCACCAATGGCAGGGGGGTGGGGTGCTCATTGGGACACATGAGCGACTTGTTACACAGCCGGTTACCAACATAATACTGCGACCCCCTATGCTTATTTATCATTAGTCAGTTTTAATTCGATGGGACACTATCCATCACCGGCGCCAGGGGGCGAATTCACTCCTTCACCTGGGGGAATTCACTCCACCTGGGGAGATGTGGGGACACCTCTCTCTCCTAAAAGAAGCCACCCATGTCAGCGAGGATCGAACCTTCATCCTCAGACTGAAAGTCAAGCACGTTCCACTGCACCACCAAGGCGGAACTTTCTCATCCGGGACCAAAGCCCAAAAAGAAGCCATCCAGCTCAAATCTGCATCCCCGGATACACAAAGCAAAGGTTGAGGCACTGATCCACCGAAGAGAACAGAGGGGGTGAGAGTTCGTGTACTATGACCTCAAGGGTCAACACGTGTTTACCATTTCCCTTTTATGCCCTGTACTTTCAAAACACCTGCTACGGGGGTGGGTGTGGAAGCACAACTTTCCTCAGCATGACAACTGCCCGAGCGTGGTAGCTTGATTCCTGAGCTCATGGTTAAAAGTTCGGCCCATATCGGAATGGGTGTAGAGCAGAGGGCTAACAACAGTCATCTAAGTGGACAATCCCCACAGGAGTTGAAGTAATGCTTATGACAGAGCAAAATGCAAGGAAATATAGCGCCGAGACTCGATCCATCATCTCAAGACATCTATCCCCTAGAGTATCCTCCATGTTACCGTCTTATTATCCAAAATTTTCTCTCCCACCCTACCCCAATGGGCCATTTCCATTACACTTCAAGTTGTTTACATCAAGCAAAGAAATAAATATGTCATATGCAAATGACGCTCGACTGCGGGGCCGTCGACACCATGCGGTGAAAATATTCATAACGACAAATCCCAACAAGCAATTTTTCTTAATAGCAGAGGAAGTAAGGGGTAGAGGTATGGGGTAAGGGCCTTAAAGCTATGGGACCTACTTTTATAAATAATAATTAAATCATTAATTACCGTCAATTTTAAATGAATATTCAACGAGGATATCGAGGGTTGACTTGGACTTCACAGGCTTATTGCTTCGCATGATGGATGACGACGACGAGGGCCCTTGACCGAATCCAAGGGCCTTTCGTTTAGCACAAGGGCTAACACGAGGACAGAGCGGGGGGATAATCACACACTTTAAAATTTAAGCCCCGCTACCCAAATTAATACATATTACTGCACTAAGAACGGCAACAACTAGTAATAGCAGATAGAGATCGAGGGTGCAGGTTCGATCCCAAGTTCATCATTCGTTGGTCAACCATTTCTTTTTAAATTCACAACCAGGTGACCATTCTGCTTTCCCGAAAATTGTCCACATTAACGTCAATTCTTCGACTTTAAGGAAAGTGGGACCAACTTTTATAGTTACCATTATGACGAAGGGAGAGGGGAGGGGGTTCAAGTGTCGCGATCTGCACTGAAGGACTTAAACACACTAGTCAACAATGACAATGTCCACTCCCTACAACAATGGACAGCAAATCTGACAGGTCAAGAGTAGCGTGGGCCGAGAATTTCTCAACTGTCTGAAATATCGACCAACATCGATTGGTCAACTTCTCACGTTTTACTTCTCACCCAAAGGAAAGCGTACTTGAGGCATCTCTCTCGCCCTAAAGAAGCCAACCCACTTCGGTCCAGTATCGAACCTAAAACCACCGACACAAAGATTTATAAAGGGCAGTCTCATTTTTCAGTCCAGGTAACAATCATCGTACACACGCACCACACCACAGGAACCTACCACCACTTTACTAGTGCAATTCTCCTAGGACGGAAAGGGTACTTGAGGTTCTGTTTCAATCATCTGAGTTCGATAGAAATTCCTATAGTCTGGATCGGGATTGAACCTGTACGCTAAGAGTTCGAAGGACATACAATTTAAGCTATTTTGTAAACTGACCATCCCGTTTGCGTTTCTGCGGAGTTGCTTAAAGAAACTCACTAAGTCGTTCAAAGACTTACATCACGACATAGCAGAGGAAAAAAAGCAAGGGCAGGGTCGGGCACCTATCTCTACCCCTCTGGATGGACACATGGGCGATTTGTTGGTCCTTATTTTCCCGCAATCGGTTGCCGACTAAAGCTACAGTTCCTATATTTATATATCCAGAGCCTACCGTTCGTTGGGGCACTCTGTCGAATCCAGGGGTACGAACTCTTATACCTAGAAATCTTGACTCCTCTACACGTTACATCGCAGGAAGGGTTCTTTTACATGCAAGTGACATCGTACACCACACGGGCCCACGGTTTTACTTCCCACCCGAAGGATTTGTTTGTTGATGTTTTAGGGCCCTTCAACTACAAGGTCATTAGAGCCCCGTCCACAGCATAGTTCTCATGCAGAGACTGCACAGACACTACGCTAATGTGACGATTTTTGGGTATCAGCAGTACCCAGTTTTTCCAAGCGGTCACCCATGTCAGTACTAACTGGGGTTGCGCTGCTTAACTTCAGTGATCAGACGAGAACTGGTGCGTCCAACGCAATTCGCCGCTCCCCCACCCGACGGAAGGTGCACTCGGGAGTCCCGAGGGGTGAGCAGAGGGGGAAAGATGTCCCCGGGCGCAGAAGACAGGGGTCGCAAAATATTAAATCGCATTAAGTTTAGTGGGTGCCCGCCGCAGAGGGTTTCTTCGTCCCCGGGCGCAGAATACCCTCGGTACGCCACTGCTCAGGACCTCCCCCTTCTCTCTCTCGCCCGAAAGAAGCCAACCCACCTCGATCCAGCATCGAACCTGCACTCACTGAGGCAGTAATCGGCCACACCATCTCCTGAGCCACCGTGTCGAATTACAATAGAGCGGAGAGTGCCAAAAAAAAAATGATGGAGGGGGAGGAGATGAAAGAAGCAAGTGAAGGAGGGCGTAAAGGGGTTTCGAGGGGAGCTGGCACGGGACAAACACCCCTTCATCTTTTACTCCATCGTAGTATAAACGTCTTTTTATTAAGCTTATTTCAGCGGAAGGCATCTTTAGGAATCTAATCCTTTATAATGCGTACAGATTACAAAATATTATGACGTCAAACACGGCGGACAGGAGGATAACGATAGTTCGGAAAAGGGGGCAGAGAGAACGAGACAGATCTTCAGGGTCCGTGGTGGGGATCATAGGGTCCAAGGAAGAGAGGGGAGGGAGGTAAGGCACAACGCACTACAAAGCGAAACTTGGTTAACTTACAAGCCTGTGCCGGAAAGGATTGGTGATGGGGAGGGATGTAAGAGAAAAAATTAGTCTGATGAAGAGGGGCGTGGGTCCCGGGGCCGGTGCGAGAGACAGACAGAGAGAGAGAGAGAGAGAGCAGGAAGGAGGGGCTCGCATCGACAAGAGGCTAAATATCAGCCATAAAAAGAAGCAAATCATAATAAAGACATTTATCTTAATTGTTCTAGCTTCCATCATGCTGCTGCCATAACTGTGACGACCTACATAACAACAGCATAAAAACTTTTAATATGTCACCTCACTCACCAGCCCAACCTCTCTCTCCCTCTCCCTGTGATACACATAATACACCCACGCACATCCGCAGGACCACCATTAGCCATTGGCGTGAAAGGGGTGACGCGGCCCAACACAACCAGCGTTGCGACAGCTGTTCAATTCCAAATTCCCTTCAAATTTTTTAACGTCAAGAAACTGCAGCGGGGCTATAAAAACCACTACTTTTTGGCAAGAAATAAATAATGGTTTAAGACAAAATCCGAAAATAATATCAAAAAAAGAAAAAAGTACCTTTAGCCTCCACCCCTGCCTCTCTCTATCGGCGCCCCATCTCCTTCAAACCTAAAAAAAATCACATAATCAGGACCATGTTTTTCTGACAATAACATCTCACCATCTGCACATATGTGTATTTTAAGTCCGGTACTAAAAAAAACTTATAAACAGGGAGAGGAACAGGGGGGGGGGGGGTCTGGAGGGAGAAAGTAGGAGGCAGGGGGGGGGGGGGGGCGACCGACCCAAAGATCATGAGGACGACGACGGTGGAGGGGGACATCTAACATAAATTCTTATTTACATCTGTTGATGTTGACAACAAATTTCTTAGAGCCATACGACATTCAAACCAAATGCCAACTGTTACCCAAGTCACGTTCAATTAAGAGCATGCCAAAAGGAAATAGGAGAGTCATCCAAACATTACGTCAATACCAACAAAGCACCTCCAAACCCTTTCCCCGCCTACGGCAGGGCCGGGCTAGCTAGGGGCTGCTAGTCTAGCACTTATGCCGCCCCGGACAAAGCAACTCCTAACCCTTTTCCCGCCTATGGCAGGGTCGAGTACCCATCTCGTTCCTCTCAATGGACATAGAGCGATATATTGGTCATAGTTTTTCTGCAGCCGGTTGCCGGCCAAATCTGCACCCCTACGCTTATTTATCGTCGGTCTAGTGTTCGTTGGGAAATGCTACCAACAACAGGGAGCGAGCTCCTACACCTGGAAATTTTTGCCTCATCTACCCGTTGCATAGTAGAGAGGGTTCTTTTAGGTCCAAGTGCCATCGTACACCCACACGGGACCTCGGTTTTACTTCTCATCCGAAAGACGGCACACACTCGCAGCCTCTCTCTCTCTCACCCGAAAGAACCCGACCCACCTCGGTCCAGTATCGAACCTAGAACTACTAACGCAGTTGCCGAGCGTGCTAACCACTACGCCACCGCGGCGGGATCTTATGCCGCCCCGAACAAAAAGACAAATTGCCGCCCCGAACAAAAAGACAAATTGCCGCCCCTTGAAGCAGCGCTCTGGTCACGTACTCAGTTCTCACACAGGCAAAATGGCGACCTGGACAAATGCCCGGGTTGCCCCCCCCCCTTTAGAGCGGGCCCTGGTACCCATCCTGCCCTTCTGAATAAACACAAGGGTGGTATATTGGGCAGTGTTTTCTCCGCCGCCGGTTGCCGACCAAAGCTGCAACTCCCTATGCTTATTTATGGCCGGTCCACTGTTTGTTGGGGAATTCCACCGACTCAAGGGGGGGCGGCGAGTTCCTACACCTGGATATTTTACCTCATCCACCCGTTGCATAGTAGAGAGGGTTCATTTACGTGCAAAGGCCATCCACCACCACACGGGACCTCAATTTTACTTGTCATCCGAAAGAAGGTGCACACAGGGCATCTCTCGCACGAAAGAAGTCAACCCACCTCGGTACAGTATCGAACCTAGAACCACTGACACAGTTGCCGAGCACGCTACCCACTGCACCACTGAGGGGATATTACGTCAGCACCACAGCAAAAAAACTTTGAATTATTTTCCGTCTGTCGAGGGGGCAGAAAGTGCACTTAAATCCCTCTCGTACTAGCATCAACATTCCCCCTGGTGTCGGTGTCGAAAAAGTGCTCTGCCAACGTGCCAAAAGAGGCTCTCGATCAATAAGCTTCGCACACTGCACCATCGAGATACATTCTTTCTTGCTCAGTCTCTCGCCCGGTAAAGAATCGTCTCGGCCAGGTACGAACCTGAAACTACGAACACTCGAGTCAAGCACGCTACCTGTGCGCTACCGGCCATAGCTGGATGGGGGAGAGGGGGGGCAAGAGGCCGAAAACTCTTGCTGAATTTCGAGTTCAATAGGTTGTTGTCCTGTCTTATTTCACATCATCCATCATATGGCCTGGATTATATCATTACTAAAACCCTTTCTCTTCAAGGTTTGACACCAGGATTTAGAGTAGGCACATGAAATTGATGGAGGGGCGAGAGCGTGGGTCTCTTAGAGGTAAGAGGTGTAAAATTCGGCATGCACTGACCACTGTTTCCATCCCGCATCCATCCACCTATCAACATTAGGACCGGCCACCAAGACCACTAAAAATCGACTGAGATAAAAGAACCAAATAAACCACCTCCTACCTCACGTTCGGCGTGTCCTGACCACCACATATAAGAACACCTCCCCCTCTATGACGTCCGAACGGTCAATGAACAAATATTTCCACTCACTGAAGAGCATCACTACTTCTTCCGGTTGGCGGAAAAGTAACGATCATAATTTATACTACATATAATGCAATATGTCGAGTATAATTTCAAGTTATGGGTCATTTATAACCTGAACACCCCCTCTCTCACCTCCTTTACTTGCACCTCTCCCCTGGACTCGAAACTGCCGCACCCTTCCTCTGTTCCCCTTTCGTCCTGCATTCTCATAAAACGAAACCCAAGCACAAACAGGTTGTCGATAAAAACCATAACAAATGACGGCAAGACGCATGCATATATGTTGCAAGGATCCCTTTTTAAAATATAAATACCGGTATTATAGCACTAAAGGGCAAACAACGGGGTGGTGAGGCTGAAGAACGGAGGGGGGGAAAGGGGGAGAGGGGGCAGCAACTGTGGCAGTCACGTAACCCTTTAACTGAAAGGCGAGCGGACCTGCTGCAAATTTATTCACACAACAGTAAACAATTCAAATGGGATGCACGACGTTGTTATTTAACGTATTTCATTCAACGATACCAATAAGATTGGGGTAATTCATCAAATGTCCAACGTCGTCGGCACAACAAACCTAAAAACCCTCCCCCTACCCCATCCCAACCCTTTCTTCAAATCCCCTAACGCATCACCCTACCCCCACTACCAAGGCACAGGACGACGACCACAGTAGTTACAGTAGTGTAATGTGGACAACCCTTTTCAGGTGCAACTCTCTAGTGCTAAACACCGACCTCCAGAGATCGATTCTCGTGGAAATCCACAGGGAGCAAGTTCGAACCTGGCTGGTTAACAGGAAAAGGGAAAATGGTTTATTAAAGCCATTAACGTTCTCACGATCTTTCCTTCCCCTGGACACCACAAAATAGATCACGAAAATGAGACGCTGGAGTGCTGGTTCCTGTAGTACATATTACAATCCTCAGGGGTAGCGCTCTGGATTAACCCATCAGTGGTTCTAGCTCGTTTAGATCCTGGACAGCGGCAGGTTGGTTTTCGTACCAGCGAGAGTGACAGAGGGAGTGAGAGAGGGAGCGAAAGAGAGAGGAGTGAGAGAGAGAGAGGGAGTGAGAGAGAGGGAGTGAGTGAGAGAGAGGGAGTGAGAGAGAGGGAG
>JAAFCE010001963.1:5158666-5176966 GCA_013389805.1 Trigoniulus corallinus | reverse complement strand
AGGATACAAGAAGAGCTGTAAAAATAACCCTCAACGTGATTTCAGTAATCCAATAAAAAGACACATCCCCCAACTGACAGACATCTGTCTTGGCATATGAAACAGGGTAAGGACGAAAGAGAGGGAGAGAGAGATTGGAAAATGTCCGACAATAGGTCCATTTCGGACATAAATTCGTTTTAATGATGAATATATTGCTATGATTTGCATATTTGCCGCGTGAGAGTCACTATCTTTCATCGGTTGAGAAGCTCTCTAAGTCTACAGCAGGGGAGGATCCAGGGACAGATCAAGGGGAAGGGGAGCCCTTCAAAATATTTTCAAATATTCAGAATATTCATCATCATCATCATCCCCTTATCGCGCTTGTGGCAGGGTCGGCGGGTCCATTGAACAAGCTCTGATGGGGGACACCCCAGTCAGGCGCCTGGAACCCGCAGGAATATTGGCTGGATGCCTGTGGGGGGGGGGTGCCGGCCTACCTCACTGTTCCAACACCGCATTATACAACCAAAATATAAATTTTGGCAGGTAAATTAATGCTTTGTCGGTTATAATATTGCATTGTGTCTGACCTACTGCCCAATAACTATAATGCAACAGGAGTGCCGATTTTAAATATTCAGAATCCCTTAGTATACCGGTAATTCTAACTAGCAATAACGATAGGTCCTCTACTGCCCCTTAGACAATGTCCCATCTTCAGTGGTTTAGCCAACTGTAGATTGGACTGGCAGTATAGAAATGGGAGTAGCAAATGAAAAAGTGCCTCATCAGTTGCAAAGTTGAATCATGCATCAGTTGAAATATGTGCCCCATTATACTCCCCCTGGATCTGCCCGTGGTCTACAGTCTAGTAACGAGAAGGGGACAGAAAGCCAGAGAGAAAGCGACAAGGGGGGAAAGAGGGACAAGGTGCGAGAAAGACAGAAACAAAGATAAATATGAGAACGACACAAAAAAACAAGGGAGAGAAAGAGGCAGAAACAAAGGGATGAGATAGAGATAAGGAGGAGAGGGAGAGAAGGAGACAAGGGGGGGGGGTTACATAGCGACAAGGAACAGAGAAACTGAAACACTGAAGAGACAGAAGGAAGAGGGTAAGAGAGACGGAGACAAGGTGAGAGAAAGACAAAAACAAGGGAGAGGAAAAGGCAGAAACAAAGGGATGAGATAGAGATCATGGGAAGAGAGAGAGAGAGGAGAGACAAAGGGGCGTTAGATAGCGATGAGGAAAAGAGAAACTGAAACACGAGAGAAAGAGACAGAGAGAAGGGGGTAAGAGAGATGGAGACAAGAAGAGAGAGAGAAGCGGACAAAGGGAAAATATAGAGAGAGACAGAGACATAGGAAAGGGGGAGAGAGAAACGAAGACGAGACAAGAGAGAGAGAGACAGACAGACAGAAGGCAGCATGGAGACAGACAATTGGAGAGAGGGACACGAAGCGATACAGACAGGAAGAAAGTAAGGCAGAAGACACATACACACAGACAAAGACAAGGGGATAGCGGGAGAGAAACAAGGGGTAGAGAGAGGGAGAGAGCCAAGTAGAGACATGGGAGAGAAAGATATGAGACGGCAGTCAACTAACAGAGTGATGAAACAGGACAGGCACTCGACTTGCATCACATTATCATGTTAAAAAAAATCTCATCTCACACTTTTCACATATTCTTGGATTAAGGCAGTCATAGTCAAGTTCTAAGAATACGTGGGATGAAGTCAAAGGAAAACGGTGGCTAATCAACAGAGAGGGCACAACGGAGAGGCACCAACTTCCATCTACCAAACAAACCCACAAAGTAGGTATTATTATTGAGCTCAACGTAATCATCTTCAATATTCAAATTCTTTTAAAATGCTATTCAACGTAACTTCTGCGATAGACATGATTTTTGTTGTTGTTGTTGTTGCTGCTGTTATAGTAAAAAAACGCCACATCTTTCTCTCCCCTTCCTCTCCCACTACCAAAATACTGTCAAATATAAAATACAGTGCATATTATTGGACAATGACTACCGATCCCACGGCAACGACAACAACAAAAAAATTTATCTCATGTTGTTTTCTTAACATCAGAATATCACCATGACATCAGCAGGAACAACAACAACAACTGCACTTGCAGAGCTACTGTATATAAAAAAATCAAATGACATTTTCAACGTGTCAAAGGAAAACGACGACGAAGAAAAAAAAAATAATAATAAAAATCCAATTTTCAAAACACTGCTACCACCCTAAACCACTTGGAAAGACGTCAGGCGGTGCAACTCATACCGAGTGTGGGCTGCATCCCGTCATTTCAATCCTACTTAACCTTCCGGTTCGCCTATTTTCTGAACAGGAATCGAAGAAATACTGAAAATGGGGGATGAAGAAAAAGCATAGAGAATGAAGAAAATTTAAAATATCCAGCAGTGCGAACGAGGAGCAGCAGGAGGACGAAGAGGTCCCACGAGGTGCTCTTTCCCATCTTTTATGCATATACCTTTCAAAAATGTACACGCTGACTTCCAATGCAATTTCTTAAACATACGACTTACAATATTTTTGAAGACAAATTTTTATCCTCTTAAAAATTCCTGTATGAATTTCTTTCTTAAGGTTTCAGCATGCCGATGGGGTGAAAGAAGACAATAGGAGCAAGAAAAGGAGGGGGACTGGTTGCATTTGCAGGACACCACGCTGCAGCTATCTCAAGCTCACAGCCCTCCCAACTCCTACCGTAATTGATTGCTGAGTGCACAATGCCAGGGCAGGTTCGATCCTGGTTTCTTTCAGATGAGAGTGGAAGCTTCAACTCATCGTATGTCTCCAAAATTTAACTTGCCTGTAGGTGAACATATCAGGCCTAGGTGGCAATGGTCCTCAAAGCAGATAACCCGACGCTAAATAATCACTACAACACAGGACAAGGGCGAGGAAATTGCATACGGTCCGATGTCCTAAGCAGCAACAAAACTTTGAAGTCTTGTGTCCAACGTGGTGACACAGGCTGAAAAGGTGAGGGGAGGGGAAGGGTCAGGGATAGGAAGACAGAAAAGAGCCACAGGTCAGGCTTGTTTTGCTGGTATTTTAGGGCCCTTCAACTACAATGGTAATTAGAACTTCGTCCACTGCATAGTTCCATCGCAGAGTCTGCACAGACACTACGCTGTTACTCAAGCTGTTATTTTGGGCACTGGCAGTACCCAGTGATCCTAAGAGGTCACCCATGCTAGCTCTAGCTGGGGTTGCGTTGCTTAACTTCAGTGATCAGACGAGAACTGGCGTGCCCAACATAATACAGCCGCTCCACAGGTCAGTGTGAAACAGGCTCAAATACCTAGAGATAAAAATAAGTACCAGTTTTCGCTTTCCCTGTGTAAGAACAACAGCCCTAAGACGGTGCAATAAGCAGGTGTGCTTTTCACATCGCATTTTTAAGCGTGGCGCTTTTGCATCTCAGCTGCCAAAAAAACAAGAAAAATGACACCAGCCTGGATGAAAAATCAAACTCCCACCGACTTCCATACTAACATGCGTAAACGCCTCTAACTACTCAAATCCATTTCATTCACCAGTTGTTTTTTTGCTCAGTATTAAGCTTCCTTTTTGCCTACGCACAATCCACTAATTTTTCCAGAGGGTCCTATGACAGCCAATTGGGCCGACGCGAACCCGGCAAACGGCTCACAAGCGCCTTCATGATATGGCAACCATTCCATTCATATTCGTAATGTGCACAAATGAACCACACATCGAACTCACTTCTCCGCTATTGGCCGACGAGCAGACTTGACGTCACGTCCAAACGGCGCGCGTCATCGCCTCGCACGGCGGCAAACGCTCAATATAGGGCTGCCAATTCGCCGCCGACACAAAGAGCGCCCCGTCGCTGTATGTTAAAGACTGGCCGACCGTCATCTCGAGGAGGAGTAGTAGAAAGGCTCGACCACTTCTCAACAACCAACTCAACTCTCGTTTTTTTGGGGGGCACCGACACCGTTGCCATCGCCGACAACAAACGCAGGGAATTACAACAGTTCCAAACCGACGTCTCAACTGTCTGGTAAGTCAAAACAACATTATTTCTGTTTAACACGCAGAGAGGTGAGAAAGGATTGAGGAGGGGAAACGTTGAGGGCAAGGAAAGAGGGAAGGAAGGGAAGAGGGGCTGGGGTTAAGGAAAGAAGAAGAAAAGATCTTAAAGGAATTTGCCGATGATGATGATGACTATAAAAGAGATAAAACCTTTAATACTCAGTAATGTCCTACACACCACTTTAAAAGATCAGAAAATCTTCAGTAGCGGTATCTCAAAAAATTCCATCCTGATATAAATTTTAATTTCAACCACATCCCCTTAAGATGCAGAAGGAGGAATGACAGCGCAACAGAGAGAGAGAGAGAGACGGGGGGGGGAGAGGAATGTCCCGTAAAGAAGTAACCCTTTGATTCTGGTAGTGATGCTAGTGGGACACCAAAGAAAACTGCTGTCACCCCATATGTCTGAAAAAGCGGAGGAGGCGAAGAAGAGGACGAAAGTGTCCCAGGAAAGAGTACCTCTTCTCAGAACCCATTAAAAATTACGGGAGTGTCCAAAATAATTAACGGTGCTGTGGGACATCCAAAAGATGCAGTAGTGACCCGTCCCCCCCCCCCCAGTCACACATTAAAACATGAATTTAACCAACCATCTTAGGTCCTTGGGTGGTGCCTGGCAGTGGTGACCGAAAATGAGGTGGAAGACGAGGATAACGGGTGACATTCTGACATTCATGAGTGTCAACAACATTTTCAGTAGCAGGATCCTTCCTCTGGTCCCTTTCCCAGAAAAGTATAAAAATATTTTTTGTTCCCCCGGTCGTCGTCTCCATTCCAACTCCCTGTGAAAATGACAAGTACACTCTATTCCCACTCCCTTCGTCTTGGTACTCCGGCAACTCCTTGTGTCCTGTGTGAGGGCGAAAGCCATAAACATCTACACTATTCATTTTCATTCGTATCCAATTAGTATAATTAACTTTTCCATATGTCAAACGGTCAACCATATGGTATGTTGCTAAAAATGACGAAAGAGAGAGGGATAGTTTTCACCGGAAGTCACCAAAGAGTTTAAGAAGAAGACACGTTCTGAGACGTGCAAGCTCAGAAAAGAAAGAACCAGAAATTTGTGAAAGCAGAGATTATTTACTTTATGATGCAATTTGGTTATAATGGGGTCAATTTAAATAAGGTTCAGTCCACCCTGAGTTAGTGCAACTACTCCATCTCCCCTCCCCTCCTCGAAACCATTATATTTTAACTGCACAAACGCAACTTTCAGGAAATTCACTGCAATCCATTGTCCTGACATAGAAATCAACAGCAGTTGGCCACACTAGCCGTTGCGAGGCTAGCCCATTCACAACTCTCCAGATTTAGTTTAATTAAAAGCATCCCGAGGTTCAATTTTGACCACTAACCTTGTTCTAATGCGCCATACGACCAATTCAAGACTTGATTGCCAACAGCTGGTTATCTGTGCAAAGAATAAAAGGGTGGGGAGGGGGGGAGAAGAGGCGACAGCAACATCTTTAGACTACTCCACTTCTGCTTCTGCTCTTTCGCCCATACCATCCACCCTTCAAAGGGACAGTTTGTGCCCTATTGCCCTAAAGAAACGACCTACCATTTCTAGCGTGAGGATCGTATGCTCAACGAGCATCATTTGAAACCCTGTTACCACATATGGCAGATGTCCCGTTGAACCCGGGGGCGATCTGTTGGGCAGTATTTTACGCAGCCGGCTACCGATTCAATGTTGCAACCCCGTACTCATTTAACATCGGCCTATTTTGGTAGGTTAGTACTTAGTAGGGTACTTTTCCCTTGAAGTGGAGTCCTGTGTGGCAGGAGGGTCCCAATCAAGTTGAAAGGGAAGTTTTACAGGGCAGTGTTTAGGCCCGCTATGCTATATGGATCAGAGTGTTGGGCAGTGAGGAAGAGCCACGTCAAAAGAATGCAAGTAGCTGAGATGCGAATGCTGCGGTACATGAGTGGGGCGTCGAGAGCTGATAGAATTAGGAATTAGAGGTAGCCTGGGGGGTGGGAGACATCGCGGAAAAAAATGAGGGAGAGTAGATTGAGGTGGTATGGACACGGAATGAGAATAAGGGAGGAGGAGGAACTCGTTAGGTCCATTACAGGAATGCAGGTGGTTGGAAGCACACGGGGCAGGGGGAGACCGAAGCAGACATGCGAACAGGTTGTCCGTAAGTATTTGGTAGTGTGTGGGATTAATGTAGACGTGGTGGCAGATAGGTGGGATTGTAGGACTATAACCCGCATACCCGACCCTGCGAGATAAAGGTATGATATCAGATGATGGTAGGGCACTTTTCCTCCACCGACGCGACGCCAGGGAGGTAGCCCTTTTACTTGGAAATTTGGCGATCAGCACTCTTATTTCACTCCATGTAAAGAGGGTTCTCCTACAAGCAGACGGGACATCATACCACGGGGTCACGATTTTACTTCCCATCCGACGGATGGCACATTTTGGGCTTTCATCATCTCCCTTTCTTTATTTTACCCGGGATTGCAGCCCAGGGATTAGTCATCTTTTTCGCCTAGGATTCATCTTGCAACCACGGGCTAATGAAGCCAAATGCATTAACCACTGAGCCGGCAAAACAGACTGACCATCATCAAATAATTTCTGAATTTATCCCACCCCCTCTCTCAAGTCCTTCAAGGCCTCCACGCGCTTCGCAACCTAGTCCCTCAGTGATTTTCATCGCTCAGTGAAAATATTGCTTTTGACAGCTTTGTTGGTCAATTTGTGTTAACAAGGCACTCAAATCACACATTAAAGTTTAAAACGTGATAATTCAATAATAAACTCAATTCGAGTGTGCAGTGAGCAAGGTGAGGTGGAAAGGGACAGGGCGCCGACGATAATAATGACGACAAAATTGGCCTTAAGTCTCTTTATCCTGTTTGCATTTATTTCCATCTATCCTTGCAGTCATTTTATGTAGAAACGGGGAAGGGAAGGGGCAAGGGAGGCTAAATTTTAAGGACAGGTAGGTGCAGCAACATGATAAGTGCACTCATAGCTGTATTACACATGATGATGATGATTATGATGATCATAATCATCATCTATGATAATGGACAAAAAAAAACCCACAAACTTCATAATGTAAATTACGTGTTGGTTAATGAAAAATTCCAACTAAGTCCACACCGCCAGTTGATAGTTTGGGACCCATTTTTCATTCACAGGCACCTGTGATATTGTTACCCTAAACTACCAGTAGAAATAAATGCTGCAATATCACTTTAGATTACAGCGAGCAAAAATTCAAGAGGAGGGAGAGGTAGAATGCAATTTGTGGGGCAATAGACATCTTTCATTAGGAAAACTTTAGGTGGATGTCAAAGGGGTACAGCGAGAGAGGGTGGTGAACTGAGGAACGGAAGCAAAGCTCAACGCTCTAAGGGTTGCTTCGCTGATTATGAATCTGACAGCATCCGAGAATGGGTAAAAAAAACCAGGCGCTGAACATCAAGACCAGATGCTTAAAGGTGTAGAAACATGAGGAGAGTAAAACACGGAGCTTATTGGTCCCTTGTCATCGCCCTAAAACAGTATTGAGCATTTGTAAAGCGAGAACCAAAACCTCCTCAGGTTATGCATCAGCGCTGCAGTACCAAGACTGAATAGCACCCCTTGACCTTTAGATCGCCTTCGTAAAAATTCATCCTGCCTATCGGTACCAGATTTAAAATGTGCATGGGCCGAAATCAAAATATCGAGCTGCTTCCATCCAAATGGGGGGAGTTACCCTCGTCTTTCCCACCAACATAGCACATCGTCGTCAGCGGTGAACAGTGAGAAAGCCCAGTCAGTCTCCTGTTGCACAAACCCTTCCCTAATGTCTATTGGAGCTCTCTCTCTCTCTCTTTCGAGTTCCTTCTGGGGGAGGGAGAGAGGGACAAGGAGAAGGGATAGAGCGCATAACCAGGTTAATTAATGCAGTATTGAAAATTACTGTGCCCTCAGATATAGGAGGAATTATTGGAGATACCTATATATGACATCTCGTAGGCGTGGGAAGGAGGACGAGGGGGAAAGAAGATGCATTATAAAATAGGCATGCGCCACTCGTGCAAACAGGGCGATCGACTATCCGATGAAGGAAGGTGAACATTCGATATTTCCAATTTCTCATCTTCCCTTGTAATGAAGTAACTTCGGTAAAGATCGAATCTACAGTATCCGGAGTAAAATGCTAGAGGGAAGAAAAACCATTGGCAACACAACAACAACGCAGTATGGACAGAGCGTAAACAACTAGATGGGGGAGAAGAGAGAGAAAGTGAGAAAGAGAGAGAGCGGACCCTAGTGGGTCGGACAGATCAGGTCACAAAGCTCAAGGAGGTGGAGGCAGATTTGCCTGGACTACCGCGCTGTGTCTTGCAATCAAAGCTGGACAATAAGTAAGAAGACGGGAAGACGGTTCAGAACCCGTTACAAATGTTGACTCTTCGACATTTCCAAGAAGCTTCCTAACAACCGTTGCTAGTCATCTTCTCTGTAAGCACGCGCTACAAATTCTTTCCGGTCTGGCATCAGAACGAACATTCTAGAAATGACGATTCCAAAATTACGATAACTGAATGCCTTTTAGCATCTCGACTCACTTTCTCCCTCTCGCTACTCGTCTTTGAATTCAATTTTTACAATATCTTATTATTTTTTTAAAGTATCGTGTGTTTTTTTATCTTTCGTCATATTTTCGAGAGAGAAAGAGGATTACTTCAGGTTCTAAAATAGTTATGAAGGGCATATTTTAGTCACCAATTCAGCGGTTTCTGTAATACTAAGTATAAAAATGCAATTTGCAAAATAACATTTCCTCGATTGGTGATGATGATGATGATAATAATAATAATAATATGCATGTATGGAGTATATCAATCTCGAATACAAAACTGTTTATAGAGTTTTACCAACAGTATATGACGACGACGACGAGAAGGCGAGAGAAAGTGAGATTTATTTTACAACATATTTATTTTGTAAAATGAAACTGCAACGACAACCATCACAACATATTAACGGCATATTTTCGGGAGAAAAAACGACCGGGGGAAGACAGTAGCGAAGCTGGGAAAGGAGGAGAAAAGGGCTGCAAATGTTAAAAGTACTCTATTACAACTCGTATGTCGTTTTTAACTGCAAATAGACATCATTGAATCGATATTTCTCCCCCTCTCTCTCTTTCCAATCTCGTTTTTTTATCGCCTTATGAGTATACATACTTACTTTTAAGAGGCAAGAAGGCATACTTACTCCCCCACTAGTAGACCATTTATCAAGATAGGAAATCATATATCGTATCATCAAAAACCCTCTTCAGTACTGTCTGCCTCTCATTCAACTAATTTTTTGTTCAAAAAAATATATATAAGTTATTTAAAATGAAGAAGTAGAGGAATGTTTAAATTAACAACATTCCTTGCAGTATAATGTTGCTGAAGAGACTGCAACAATCATTATTTTAAGTTAAAGTACTGCAATATGGCAATTAACATTACTTTGAAATCACTGTTACAGTCTTATAATATAATGTAAAAGGCATCAGATGACTGGGTAGGTTAATTTTCATATCCTAACTCGAGGCATTGAATAAGATAACTACATACAGTACAGTAGGCGCTATTACTACTGTACTACGCTTTTATTGCCATTTGGCGAGTAGCTGCTACGCATCGATGTGTATATCAACAATTAAGCGTTATAATAATTTTTACTAATTTTACGACGATATTTAAAAGCCAGATAATGTATGAGTACTAGGTATATCCAACAACGTATTGCTTAATTTACAAAATAGCTTACATTGCTGTACATTTCGTTTTGCGCTTTTTTTTTCATTCCTTTGCTTTACGAAAAGCGCGTTTGTTTATGAGCAATGCCGAGCAAATTCTCGCTATGTAAAAGTTAACCTACGACAGCAGTCGGCTTTTTTGTGTGTCTTCAAAAATGTAAATTTACTTACATACTCTGGAGGATAGCATAACATTTAAGTAATTTTGCGCTTAAATTAGTTTTACACCACGATTCAAAAATAATGATCGAATTCCAACATGTCGATTGGAATGCAAAGTTCTATTTTTTTGTGTTCTTTTTGCTAAAACGAATTGTACGCGTGCCGAGTAGGCGGTACAATGACGCTCGACCTAACACCCGCTATTTGATATGCATGTATACAACGGAGACCTAATTGCCCCAACTGTCCGATGCTAATAATTTCCTTCGAGGGTATGTGTGCCGAAAAACAATTTACTGCGGTTTCATCAAATTACGAGGAGAAACGTGAACCCGTAAGGCGTCTACGATATCATTTGCACATTGTAGGACAACCTTTTCTATTGTTCATTCGTTCGTTGGTGTTTTAGGGCCCTTCAACTGCAAGGTTATTAAAGCCCCGTCCACTGCATAGCTCTAAAGCTGGGTCTACACTGCGCGCAACACACTCGCCGCAACTGTTTCGGCAGGCTTGCGACAATCTCGCCCGTCTCACCCTCCCTGTTTACATTGAGCGAAACAGGCCTGTAAAACGTATCTATAGTAACACTACACGAAGTGGGAGTGGCGAAACCCTTTAATGCGCGTGACTCACCACGAGGCTGCCTCGCGCAGGAAATTTCGGGGCGAGTCCCCGTTTACACTGCCCGAGTCTTTCCTAAAGCCCAGCGCAAAATGAGTCCGCAGGTGACGCAGGGTGACTCGCTATAAATTTCTGTGGCTCACATGATGGTATGTAGTTGCGCATGTTAAGTCGCAGGGTGACGTGACTCAGTGCCTGTGCCACGTGACCCTGCGGAGCGCAGTGCCAATGCCGCAGTTTCCAGCGTGAAGTTGGCGTGACAATAACAAAAAGCGGTGCGAAGCAGAGAAGTTCTCTGGTTGTTTGATGCAAGCATGGTGAAAAACTGCGATTCAATGTGCGGTGATTGCCCGCTAGCAGAATTTCGCAGGGCTGCCACGCCCTGCGTCTCATTTTGCGCCTTGCCTAATGAAACAGTTGCGCGCAGTGTAATCCCAGCTTAATGCACAGACTGCACAGACACGACACTAATGCGACGATTTTTGGATATCAGCGGTACCCAGTTTTCCCAAGCGGCCACCCATGTCGGTACTAGCTGGGGTTGCGTTGCTTAACTTCAGCAATCAAACGAGAACTGGTGTGCCCAACGCAATAAGCCGCTCCCAAACCATTTCTATACTGAAGAAACAGTAAATGTGCGAATTTCTTTGGGGTTTCCGAGTCCGCCTCTTTACTCTGCTCTTTCTGTTTACTCTGGGCGACAGCCTTAAGAATTTAAGGGAAGAAATGATAAATAGTTTACTCCTCTCTAAATTAACAAAACTATGTTGACACATGTATCATTTAGATGCTAGATTTCATAGTTAGCGAACTCGAAAATTGGGTCAAAGCGGGGAAATGATAACGAAAATGTGAGTTAAGATAATCTGTAAGCGCAGAAATGGTGCAAACCCAAAATTGAAGAAGAAGAAGAGGAAGATGGCGATGATGATGACCCTATTTCGTATAATCTCGTAACAAAGGTAGATTAGAGTTGTTATATTTAAAAAGAAACAATACCTAAAGTTCAGCAACTTGACCATCAGATTGAAATTACAGGTGATAAAAAATGAAAGAGTCATTCATTATTGACATCTAGTGCATAGACTAACTCCAAGTCAGTTACTGACCACATTACTATTTCCAAATGACCAGAAGATTCAGAGTCAAGACAATTTAATCAACTTCGGTGACATTTGTGGTTTCCAGTTACGATATATTTAATACCACTTAATGATAAACAGAATTACGTGATAGCATACGCAAACAAAAAAAAAGAGGGATGTTGCTTTTCATAATGTAACCTTCTCTTGGCAGAAGGATGCTAACGTGATTGAAGTAGTGGGGAAAACCAAAGAAGATGAGATTGAAGAAAAGAAAAATGGAACAAAAGACCTTGAAAAAAAAAACAGAGTCAAATACCTAACAGTTGTCTGAAAAATAGACATTGTTCAAAAGAAAATGGGATATAATGGATGATGTATATTTTCTGTATGATGAAAAACGGGTATAAGGGAGATTTTGGATATACAAATCTCAGTCTTTGTTGCAAAAAGAAATTTTAACACTTTTTGGTATTTATGAGTTTGAATTATTCACACTGCATACCAGTGATAAAAGGGGCAAAACGGCTTGAAATACCAATTCGTTATTCACGAAAGCGAGAGGTAAAAAAAACCAATTTAGTTGGGTCTGAGTGTGCGTGTGCTAGTTTCTAAGACTCCTACTCCACACTGTAAAAGTAGCATCCTCTTAAAATTTATTGCTACTGAATAATTTGTTATTAGAAAAGTTGGAGGGAGGAGGAAGAGGATGAGAGATCTGTTCGTTATTTAAAGTTTTAAATAAATTATTTTTCGCCATCAATGGAGGAAGGAAGATGAAAATGACATACCAATGGGTAAAAATGATTCCATAGTTTCACCAACTAATATTGATAATACGTGAAATTTTAAATGCCATCTTTTTCTCCAAGTCTCAACACTTAGCTAACGGTTCCCATATGTATTGACAAGCATCTCAAAACTCTCCTCTCTTCGCTCCACCTCTTATCCCAACCACCCTACCCCTCACTTCCCCCCTGCCCGAAAGCAAATACATATTAATCCATGGCGCCTCCGCTCAATTTTGTTTTCTCCACCACCACAATTTCATTGCGGTGTTTATCGAGGCAATAAATGAACTGCACATTCAAAACGGATGTACATGTTTGCACTAAACTTCGCCATCAACATGAAACGCTTTCGAAAAAATAAAATAGCAATCTACACTCAACGTAGAGACCTATGCACTTCAGAGAAACGGGGAGGAGAAAAAAAAATAAAACAAGAGGAGAGGAGGGCAGCCGGATGATGAAAAAAATTTTTTTTATTGAAAATCAATGCATGTTGTTCATATTGCCACGGTGATGAAAGTGACCATTAAAGAGTGGCCAGCAGTAAACTCGACAGGGTAAATAAAAAGGAGAAAAACACAATCATGATAGAAACCAATATAACTAGTTTTATATCTAAACTGGCTTGCTGACGTAATTAATGATCAATTATTCATCAAACCGACAGTGGACTGTCAAGCTGCTGTTGCTGCTGCTGCTGCCCCTTGAAAAATCATTCAGGTGGCAATCTAGCAAAGCACCCATAGGATATACAGAGAAGCTACGTCATCAGTGACGTTACCAATCTCGCGAGAAGTTCCGTTGCACGAGACAACATTCTATTTGAACATTTAGCGTTCGAATTGTTGGGAAAGAAGGCGAAAATGGCGTCAGTGTTAAAAATTGAATCAAAAACATGAAGAAGTAGCACAATAGTCATCTTAAAATCGTAATTGTATGCACCTCGACGACTCACAGCAACACAACAACTCAATGTAAGGCCTCACGACGTCGACGACGTCGCACGACCAGTATGTATGTGACATACGATAACTTGTTAGAGTAATGTCCGAATTTCGGACAATTGCCAGCACGTTACCACCTCTTGACCGTCTACGTTCTGAACACTTTCGGACAATTATCACCTATGAAATTCTCCGAATTACCTGTGAAATCACCTGTGGCAATTATCGGCTGTGAATTTGTCGTCAAGCAGTGATAACGTGCGCCACATAGCGAACAATTCATTTGGACCACTAAACTGTAGGATTACCCTGATTATAGGCATTGACTCACTCTAATTTCAGTATATTTGCATTAATTGTTATTATATCTACTTATTTAATAAGATAAGAAGGACTAAGAAATACAAATAAGTTGTTTAAGAAATGGTTTTGAAGGGTTGCGTACCGAAAGGTAAAGAAAACAAAATGGATTAAAAATGGTACTGTCTCATCATCATCATACCCTTATCCCGCCTGTGGCAAGGTCGGGTCTGTGGGTTCTAGCCCTCCACCCCGTCTATCTCCCACTAGTTCCCCGTCCACCCCACATACTGCTTTTTCCTACGGACAACCTGTTCCCACGTCTGTTTCGGTCTTCCCTTACCCCGGGTGCTACCCACCACCTGCATTCCTGGAATGCACCTAATGAGCTCCTTCTCCCCTCTTCTCATGACGTGTCCATACCACTTCAGCCTATTCTACCTCATTTTTTCGTCGATGTCCACCACCTCCAAATGGAATACATATTAGGGTACCCTTACTTCCGGTTATCCTTACTACCATTTCTTACCTCTCCCCGAGTGCACCTGCTTTCGGAGGAGAAGTAAAACCGAAGTCCCGTGCGGTGTACGATGACATTTGCACGTAGGAGAACACTCTCTCTACTATGCAACGGTTAGCAGTGACGGATCCAGGGGCGGGTTAAGGGGGGAGCACTTCAAAAAAAAAAAAAAGAATTCCTTAGTATAAATCTAGCTAGCAATTGCAACAGGTCCTCAACTGCCCCTTAGGGATCTCCAGTGGTTTAGCCAACTACAGATTGGACTGGCGGTACAGAAATGGGGATAGCAATGCAAAAATGCCTCATCAGTTGTTCCCCATTCTGGCATTGAGGGGAGAGCAATTGTTGCATTGCTCCCCCCCTTCTGGATCCGCCTCTGACGGGTAGACGAGGCAAAAGTTTCCAGGTGTAGGAGCTCGCCCCTCCCCTGGCGTTGGCGGAGTTCCCAAACGAACAGTAGACCCGACGATAAATAAGCTTAGGGGTTGCAGCTTTGGTCGGCAACCACCTGTGAAAAAACCGTCCATTATGTCCATTCAGAGGGACAAGAGAATACCCAACCCTGCCATAAGAGAGAAAAGGAGTTAGAAGTTGCTATTACGAGTACATTTAGCATTTCATTTGCAAGCTGTAATAACTCAACCGTCTGCCTGTCTATCGCCGCCACATGATGACTCCATTGGTTATTTGTTGGTGGTTTAGGGCCCTTCAACTACAAAGGTCATTACAGCCCCGTCCACAGTATAGTTCTTATGCAGAAATTGCACAGACGCTACACTATTGCGACGATTTTTGGGTATTAGCAGTACCCAGTTTCCCCAAGCGGCCATCCATGTCAGTATTAGCTGGAGTTGCGCTGCTTAACTTCAGTGATCAGACGAGAACTGGCGTGTCCAACGCAATTCGCCGCTCATGATGACACCATGGAGAGGCTGGAAGGTCTTATGTTTTAGATGGCGTTGCTCACAGTCACGTCGGTTCCCATCTTTAAAGAACTTAAAACCTAACTTTCCACCTAATCATACTCCAAAATCAATAACAACGTGACTGTATTTCGAAAAATGCAAGGTGGAAAGTTTCTTCGGTAACCTTAATCTGCTCGAAAAATGATACATTTCAGTTGTGTCTCCTATAATAAGGTAATTATAATAAGAATCTTATTCCTAAAGATATTCAAAGGTTATTACATACAGCTTACATGACAGGAAATTAAACTATCTCCAATTTATACAATGTGCAAATTTTAGAAATGCGGGCAGCGGCTTATTGTGTTGGACACACCAGTTCTCGTCTAAAAAGTAACTCCTAACCCTTTTCCCGCCTTTGGCAGGGTCGGGTACCTATCTTGTCCCTCTGAATGGACATAGAGCGATATATTGGTCATAGTTTTTTCTGCAGCCGGTTGCCGGCCAAAGCTGCAGCCCTACGGTCTAGTGTTCGTTGGGGAATGCCACTAACGCCAGGAGGCGGGAGCGGCGAGTTGCGTTGGACACACCAGTTCTCGTCTGATCACTGAAGTTAAGCAACGCAAGCCCAGTTAGTACTGACATGGGTGGTCGCTCGGGAAAGCTGGGTACTGCTAATACCCAATAATCGTCGCATTAGTGTAGTGTCTGTGCAGTCTATGCATTAGAACTATGCAGTGGACGGGTCTCTAATGACCTCGTAGTTGACGGGACCTTAAACTCCAACAAACAAACAAGCCAGGGGGGCGAGCTCCTACACCTGGAAATGTTGTCTCATCTACCCATTGCGTAGTAGAGAGGGGTCGCTTACGTGCAAGTGCCATCGTACACCCACACGGGACCTCGGTTTTAATTCTCATCCGAAAAAAGGCACACTCGCGGTCTCTCTCTCTCTCTCTCGCCCGAAAGAAGCCGACCCACCTCGGTTCAGTATCGAACCTAGAACTACTGAGCTTGCTAACCACTGCGCCACCGCGGGGGGGTTACACCAGTTCTCGTCTGATCACTGAAATTAAGTAACGCAACCCCAGCTAGTACTAGCATGAGTGGTTGTTTGGGAAATCTGGGTACTGCTAATAACCAAAAATCGTCTCAATAGCGTAGTGTCTGTGCTTGTTTTGTTGGTGTTGAAAAGGGGCCTTCATCTACAAGGTCATGATATCCCCGTCCACTAAGTAATTCTACTGCAGGACCTGCACAGACACACTAATGCGACGATTTTGGATATTAACAATCCCCATGTGTTTGAGTTTTAGGGCCCTTCAACAACAAGGTCATCAGAGCCCCGTCCACAGTGTAGCTCTTATGCAGAGACTGCACCGACACTACACTTATGCGACGAGTTTTCGGGTATTAGCAGTACCCAGTTTTCCCAAGCGACCACCCATGTCAGTACTAGCTGGGGTTGCGTTGCTTAACTTCAGTGATCATGATTGTTACACCAAACGGATGGGGAGCGGCTTATTGCACTGGACACACCACTTCTCGTCCGATCACTGAAGTTAAAAAATGCAATCCTAGCTAGTATTAGTATGGGTATCCGCTTCGGAACACTAGGTACCGCTAATACCAAACAATTGTCGCATTAGTGTAGTGTTTGTCAAGTCTCTGCATTAGAACTATGCAGTGGATGGGGCTCTAATGACCTTGTAGTTGAAGGGCCCTAAAACACAAACGAAACAAAACGGATTGGGAAGTCGGTCAACCAGCCATAACGGGCCCGACCCTGTGGAGGCTGCTCGCGGGGAAGGGAGGTGTGTCCAACGCAATAAATTGCTCTCTCCCAATGTCTGTGCAGTCTCTGCCTTAGAACAACGCAACTGATGGGGCTGTGGTGACCTCGTAATTGAAGGGGCCCTAAAACAACAACGAAACAAAAGCAGTTCTCGTCTGATTACTGAAGTTAAGCAACACAACTCCAGCTAGTACTAACATGGATGGCCGTATGGGAAAACTGAGTACCGCTAGTATCCAAAAATCGTCGCATTGGTGTAGTGTCTGTGCAGTCCCTGCATTAGAACTACACAGTGGAGGGGGGGGGGTCTAATGACCTTTGTAGTTGTAGGGCCCCTGAAACACCAGCGAGACAAGAAAAAAATATTGAAATGCAGACCCTGACGACGAATGTGTTTAAAATTATGCTTAATGGAATGTGTACAGTATATTTAATCATCAATTTCTGAGCAATAATTAAGATAGGTATCGTTATTGTAGCCCCTAACCCCCCCCCCACCTCTTCCCCCGCCCTCAACCTAAAAGGTATTTTTTTTTTTTTGGGTGTCTTCTTTTACTCTACCTAATTTTCTTTCTTCTTTGAATATGAATAACATCTTCATCGAATGGGGCAAGTAACTAAGGAGGACGAACCACTGACGAATTTCAAATGCAGCATTCCTTATATTTTATTCAGGTAGCAAACTAGAAATATTTTAAGGAGGGGATAATAAAAATCCTACACACGCTTCAGTTATAGAGGGGGAAGAGGTGTGACCGGGGAAGGGGGGAGGAGAGAATTAGCTGAAGGAGATGCGATCTCTCTAATTATAACGACACGAAAATCACCGGTTTCCTACCTTGTCCATAACTCATTCTCTCTTACACACTCAAAAATTATTATCAGATTCGCAATGCGGAAGACAATATATATATATAATGTGAATTTATAGTTTAATAAATACTAGTATGAAGTTGAAATGCCCCCCCACCCCTCACCTTCTCTCACCTCCTTCTTCCTCTTTCGTTAGCAATATTTTAAGTACGAGCACCAGTCTTTGGAAGCAAAGCAACTCCTAACCCTTTTCCCACCTATGCAGTGGCGGTTTTAGGCACGTGCAAACTGTACAAATGCACGGGGCCTCGCTTTTGCAAGTTGAAAGGGCCTCGCACTTTCAATTTGCACAGGTTTGCACAGGGCCTCGCGTATGCTAGAACCGCTACTGCACCTATGGCAGGGTCGGGTACCCATCTTGTCCTTCTGAATGGACACAAGGGCGATATATTTGTCATAGTTCTTCTGCAGCCGGTTGCCGGTCAAAGCTGCACCCCTA
>JAAFCE010001963.1:5129781-5146436 GCA_013389805.1 Trigoniulus corallinus | reverse complement strand
ACATTAAATTGTTTTAGAATAATACTTGTGGCCGCAAGATGAAAGCCAGGTTCAGTGAATGGAGTGTCCACTCAGTGGCCAGATATCGATTTAAAATTCGAAAATGACCAGCGACTTACTGTAGAATAAGTGATAACCTTGCATGTAAATATCCTATTATATGACTTGGCAAAATAACGATTCATTACATGGTCATTTTTGGAAATAAAATAGGAAAGTGGGGGGGTGGGGGTGGTCAAGGCGTTTCAGGGATGGAAGGAGTAAGAGGAAAGGGATGAAGAAGGAGGTAAAGAAACCCCGTAAATGGAACGCTGCCCCCTCTCTCAGTCCTAGGAAGCCTGTTGACTGCTGCACGAAATATTTCAGGTTGCAGAAGCCATAGAAGAACATTATTTGACCACCGTAATGACCGTAGTGGTCATTATCGGAAAAATCCCATTTTTTTTTTTTTGCAAACAACGTATTTCTGCGCATGTGCGAGTGAAGAGACTTTCTCAATTGGTGGAGTAAATACACACGTCCGTGATTCGCTGGTTCGAATCTGACTGCGGTGAAGGTGACTTTTTTTTTTGGAGGTTTCAAGTACGCCTTCTGTCGACTGAAAGTGCAACTGCAGTTACCGGTTTCGATTTAGTCGGTAATATAACGTCGGTTGTTCTACCGTTGAATGTAATTGACCGACGACAGAAGAGGGAGGAGGAAGCGAACTCGTGCACTTGGGAATTTGGCAGATCCTCACGCTATTCTGTTCCGTGTAGATAAGGTTCTTTCCTGTCTGTAGTGGTGGTGACATGGTGAACAACCGAAAAGGTAGTACATTGGCGACTTTATTTCTCACCCGGGACAGGAATGCTATCACTGATTCGTTAGTCTAGCACTGAACCTCTGCGCCGCGGCCAGGCCAGCTACACAACTCTAGGGAGCGGAGCGGCTTATTGCGTTGGACACACCAGTTCTCGTCTGATCACTGAAGCACGCAACTCCCAGTTAGTACTGACATGGGTGGCAATTTGGGAAAACCGGGGACTGCTAATACCCCAAAATCAGTGCCGGATTTAGATCTTGAGAGGCCCTAGCATATTGCAATTTTGAGGCCCTTTTCTTAAGTTTTGAAGCCCGCTAAATGTTGAGGCCCTAGCAGTGCCGGATTTAGATACTGAGAGACCCTAGGCTGTTTCAATTTTGAGGTACTTTTCTTAAGGTTTGAAGCTCGCTAAATGTTGAGGCCCTAGGCTTCAGCCTACTTAGCCTAATGGTAAATCCGGCACTGGGCCCTACGCTTCAGCCTACTTAGCCTAATGGTAAATCCAGCACTGGGCCCTAGGCTTCAGCCTACTTAGCCTAATGGTAAATCCGGCACTGGGCCCTATGCTTCAGCTTACTTAGCCTAATGGTAAATCCGGCACTGGGCTCTAGGCCTCAGCCTACTTAGCCTAACGGTAAATCCGGCCCTGCCCAAAATCGTCGCATTAGTGTGGTGTCTGTTCAGTCTCTGCATGAGAACTATGCAGTGGACGGGACTCTAATGACCTTGTAGTTGAAGGGCCCTAAAACACCAAGGAACAAACGAACTGATGCAAAACACTATTGTTAACTTTCTCGTGCGCAGGTTCGATCCTGGTTGAAGAAGGAAGATCCTGCATGCGCACCGCCGCCATTTTGCTTAAAAAAACGGAAAGTATAGCCCTCCCTCAGCAGCTTTTCTTACCCTGACAAGGGATGGCCAGCAATATTTCCTGGTGAAAGAGGTCGCCCTCCTCCTCCTCCTCCCCCTTTACGGGATAGGGGCGTCCGCGTGAAATGTAGTGTAGGGTGACAATGTCTCCTTAGACAAATGGCGCTACTTCCAGCGGCACGTTGTATTCGCAAATTGTCGCATGACTGCCTCTCCCAAGGATAGAACCTGCGTGAGCAAAACGGTGAGGGTAACAAGTAAGGATATCAAAATAATATTTTATGAGCGTCCCTTGGTTTACTTTGTTGGGTCCATACTCGGATGATTGTTCATGCGTAAGGGGGTAAATATTCATAAAGTTGAAATGAAGTTTTATATTAGGTTTCTTCTTACATTTTTTTTTGATGGAACTGCTGATGGGTCCTAAATTGACTTATGGGCCTATATTTTATTTTCTTATTTCCTCTTTTCATCTTTACACCCCTTCTCCCTTTCTTGAGGAGAAAGAGGGGGGAGAGGTAAAGGGGTAAATGAAGCTGAAATTGGGACCAAAAAAAAAATGATGAGTCGCTCGGATGAACATGTCACGTTGAATATGAAATTGAGACTTGACTATTTCTTGAAGCGGAATTCTGACCTTGAATTAACTTCGGGGGTGAAATGGATGGGAAAAAATCCGATAAGAGGAAAGGGCCGCGGAAAAAATGGAGATAAGGGCCCTTACAATTCCTCTTCAATAGTTCTTCATTATTCCTATTTCAGTCTCCCTTTAAACTTTTTTTTAAATGCCCCCCCTTCTCTCTCCCTCCCTTCCTATCCCCACTCTGTAAGGCCCCTTTTCCTCCTCTATATAGCCCTTTATCACCATAAATCACGTTTTAGGGGTTCCTCCCTTCTAAGTCCTTAACGACAGGCCCTTTGCTCGCTCAGTCTTACGTCGATTTGCCAAAGGCCAAAGTTGTTTTAAGAGCTCTGCATCATATCCCTCCTACCCATTTCCTCCCAAGTTATTTGCTGGTAATAATATCTTCATGTGGAAAAGGGCATGCGACACGCCTCCGCCTACTTCCGGTTTTCACGATCTAATTTCGGTGTTTTGCCTCCTTACGTAGTTGTGATGACTTTTGTAAACTAACATAAATCATGGTTAGAGAGGATTTTTTTTTTTATGAAAAGGCGCTACTTCGAGGGTTTTTTTTTTTTGGAAAAAAATAAATGAAATTGTAAGATGGATGGCCCTAAGGTCCTTTGCTCAAGATATTTGTCTTCGTTTTCTCTTAAGAAATATTGTTTTCCATTTTTTTTCTGCTCCTGCCTCTCTCTCTTTCTTGAGACATTTTATACATCAGAGATGCAGTTGCCAACAAATTTTGGCAACAAATTACTACAAAGGTCACTTGTTTTATTTTTCCCCGAGTATAAAAGGTCCTTTGCTGTCCCATGATGGCCTTATATTGGTTTGTTGTTTATAGCGTTACTTAACATCGACTGCTCTACTGTGACCACAAGGCGGGGGCGAACTCCTACAAGAGAAAGAAATGTGTGCTCTTTCTGTTTTCCTCCGTTGTTACTTGGGGCACAATTTCCAGAACCCTACAAGGGCACATACCACTTGTTACTTACACAGCTGAAGGAGCTGCTGGGTTTGAACTCGGGGTCGCTTGCATACACTTTATGAATGTTGCAGCTTACTGTATACTGTATTAAGGATGGAGAATAATAAACCGGAACGGTATCGGCCCTATGTTCTACTACTTGGGTTAGAAGATGATGCCCTTGAAGCCCTTGAGTCGCTTTGTTCAGGATTCAAACCTGAGCACACCCAGAGATTGCAAATCAAACTTCCTGGATGTTAAGCTGGGAAGATTTATCGAAATTCAGCGGGTTCAGGGGCAGTAAGCGTCAAAAACTCCACTAACTGACCCCAAACATTGTACGCCAACTGGAGATGCAGGACACACACATACCGGACTCATTCCCAACTCGAACAGGCTCGAACCTGTAATCACTCCATTTCTGATCCAACGAGACTGGCTATTGGTTTCAGCATGTCAAGGGCCGAGTAGGCAACATATGAAAAAAGGGACAAAGGAGATTAGGCCAGTTCCACGGATCATTTCAGGGGATAGCTTTTGATGGAGAGTTTAATTAAAATCGTGCTTGACCGTCTGGTAGTTCAAAGTGCTCGGAATCGATCCTGGGTCGACGTCGGTCGTTTTCTGCTTTCGAACGACAGCAGGACGGGAAGTTACCCAGGTGCGCCTACCTACCTACCAGTGGATGAGAAACGAAGGAGTTTCATTTAAGTGATTATTTAACTTTGAATGACCACCTAGACCGGGCTGAAGGTCCAGCAGGGCGAGTTGGAAACCTAAGGAGAACAGCCAGTTTCCGGCCTCACGTATAAATGCGCATGGGTGAATGCGGAACACTGGATCCACTACTCGCACGATAGGGAGGCACCTGTGATCTCATTTCTCTCGGCCGAGGATGGACAGGCAGGCGAAAAATGGAAAATTCCTCACTCCAGTTCTCGTCTCATCACTGAAGTTAAGCAACGCAACCCCAGCTAGTAGTTGCACGGGTGGCCCGCTTGAGAAAACTGGGTATTGCTAATACTCAAAAATCGTCGCATTAGTGTAGTGTCTGTGCAGTCTCTTCATTAGAACTACGCAGTGGACGGGGCTCTATTGACCTTGAAGGGCCCTAAAACATCAACGAACAAAAGACCCAGCCCGCAACATGTGGGAATCGAACTTGAGGCACTACCGCACTATCGTAAACTTCCGTTAGTTATTATAATGTTAAGCTACAGTACATTAGCTACACTAAAAGAAAATTTGAAAGACGGGGAGGGGCAGAAGACGATCGAAATAAGAAATTTTATTAAATTTTAAAGACGGCAAGGGTTACGTCACACTTAAGATAGGAAGGGTTCCATAATTTAATTTATGATTTGGTGCAAGTTTCATCTATGCCTCTAACCAAAATTGAAATTACATTAAGAAACATGTAAGAAAACTCAAGATCATTTTGAATCTGAAAGGAAACTGGCGCCATTTTTTTTTAGGGTTTCAAGAAAATTTGCTTCCCCCATCGTCTTAAAAGTCTTCAGCAGTTTAAAATAGTGTCTGAGCTGTCATTCGCTTCCCCTCGACCCCGCTTCTTCTTGTTCCTGCGATATTAAACCCTATCTTTTAAGCAAATTTGTCACGTGGCTTCTTAATTAACCTTCAAGCGCTCGCTTTACTTCGAAAGACATTCAAGCTCGCAAGGCGGCAAACTGGGCAGCAAGCATCATGACAAATCTAGTTAATTAAACAGATATAAACGAAATTAAATGAGAAACTAAACAAGATGTGACCTAGTGTTACCCTGATTCTGGTACCAATGATACTGGGACCATGATACCTTAACCCTGATACTCGGGCCCTGACACTGGGACCCTGATACTTGGACTCTGACCCTAGGACTATGATAGTGGGACCATGATAATAGGACCCTAATCCTGGGACCCTGATACTGGGACCTTGATACTTTCACTCTCATACTGAGAAAATGATACTGGGACCATGATAGTCAGACCCTGATACTTGGGCCTTGATACTTGGACCATGATAGTCGGACCCTGATACTGGGACTCTGTCAGTGGGCCCCTGCTAGTTGGACCACGATGGTCAAACCCCAATAGTGGGACCCTGATAGTCGGACCATGGATCTGCAGTGCTTTGTGCTATGGAGCCCCAAAAATCCTGCTATGGGGAACCTCTTTCCTATGAACTTGTGAGGAAGCAGAATGGACGCAAGCCCAGTTAGTACTGACATGGGTGGTCGCTCGGGAAAACTGGGTACTGCTAATACCCGATAATCGTCGCATTAGTGTAGTGTCTGTGCAATCAATGCATTAGGACTATGCAGTGGACGGGTCTCTAATGACCTCGTAGTTGACGGGACCTTAAACTCCAACAAACAAACAAACAAGCAGCAGAATGGCCGTTTGTGTAATCCTCCACAACCCCAGCTACTTTGAAAACGAATTGCTCCAAATTGACATGAGTTGGAAAAAAAAATTTTAATCGCAAGTTCTGACCAAATATACAACTTGAGAATACTAGGTGGTCCTAATCATTTATTCCTGCTACAGTGGCACAAAATTTTATTTAATTTGGCGGCCAATTTGCCGTCCATGCGTGCGCTTGAAGGCTAAGAATTATAAAAGTCTTCTGTGTCTTTCAAATGAAGATTTAAGTGTAAGTGATTTTCTATCTCTGGAGTAGGATTTCGACAACTACTGTCTACCCTCGATGGTGTTATTTATATACCCCCGCCCCACCTCATTTTACCCCTTTCCTCCCTCTTACCTCTTTCAAGCGTCCTATCGGTTGTTTGTTGGCGTTTCAGGGCCCTTCAACTACCAGGTCATTACAGCCCCGTCCACTCTGTAGTTCTGATGCAGGAACTGCACAGACACTACACTAATGAAACGATTTTTGGATACTAGCGGTACCCAGTTTTCCCAAGCGGCCACCCATGTCAGTACTAGCTGGGGTTGCGCTGCTTAACTTCAGTGATCAGACGAGAAACTGGTGTGTCCAACGCAATTCGCCGCTCTGTCCTATCGGTGGCGTATGTATACGATGATGCCACACTCTCAACTGCACGCAATCACGGAATTGAACCTCCTCTCTACGAAAAAGTGAAGTATTCACGTGTAGTTTGGGAACATTTCCATGTGTAGGAGTTCGCCGCCCCCCCCCCGTTCTCCCGCTTGAGCACTGGTAAATTAACTACAGTAGTAGAGAAGCCAACATTTTCTCCAGTCCCCCGCTTCCCACCTGAAAAAATGCCCTGAAACAGGTGTCTCTCCCTGCTTTCCTCCCCCTTCGGTCTCTGTCTCTTTCCCTCTCTCTTGCCTGTCTCTCCTTCTGTCTCTCTCTATATATATCTGTAGGAACAAGACCCCCTCACTCACCCCCCGTTGGTAAATCATCTGAACAGTTTAAATAGCCAAAGTGCGCATGCGTTTCGAGAAGAAGTCGTCTATTGTTTTCATTTCCTATTATATATAACAGTAGGTCCTACAATTGTGTAATTTTGAAACCATTTGTTGGGACATCTTGTATGGTCCCTTTGGCAATGAGTCATGTATACCCCTTGGTCACAAGGGTCCAGTCACAGCCAAGGACCTTAGGATTGGCCAGTTAGGATACATAAGGACATTTTGGGGGAGGGAGTCAAGATAGTCTCTACCAACAGGCATATCTCTCTCCCTGTCTCTCCTCTCTGTCTCGCCCATCTCTCCCCCTGCCATCTCTGTCTCCCTCTCTCTATCCTTCTTGCCCTGTCTCCCCTATCCATTTATCTCTCTCCTTGCCCTCTCTCCTTCTATCTCTCCTATATCTCTCCCTCTATTTCCCCTTGCCCTCTCTGTATCCCTCTCTATCTCATATCTCCCTCCCTCTCTCTTTCCTTCTCCTTCTATATCTCGCCATGTCTGCCCTCTCCTTCCATCTCTCGCCCTGCCTTCTCTCCCTGTCTCCCTCGCCTATCTCTCCTATATATATCTCCCTCTCGTTATCCTTCTCCCTCTATCTCGCCCTGTCTCCCCTATCCCTCCATCTCTCGCCCTGTCTCCCCTATCCCTCCATCTCTCGCCCTTTCCCCCTCTCCCTCCATCTCTCTCCCTTTTCCCTTCTCCCTCCATCTCTCTCCCTTTTCCCCTCTCCCTCCATCTCTCTCCCTTTTCCCCTCTCCCTCCATCTCTCTCCCTTTTCCCCTCTCCCTCCATCTCTCTCCCTTTTCCCCTATCCCTCCATCTCTCTCCCTTTTCCCCTCTCCCTCCATCTCTCTCCCTTTTCCCCTATCCCTCCATCTCTCTCCCTTTTCCCCTATCCCTCCATCTCTCTCCCAATTTCCCCTATCCCTCCATCTCTCTCCCTTACCCCCACTCTCCCTCTATCTCTCTTGTCTCTCTCTCGCTCTAGGTTTTTGGAGAGAGGTTGCCAGGATTGAATTCAATGCTGGTTATCATCAGGTGAGGCAATGACTCACCTACTCCCCTTTCACCCCTTTCTTCCCCCTTTGCCCCCTCCTCTCGATAGGTATCATTTCTGAAATTAATTAATTTAAGTGGTAGAGATTGAGGTTGTCATCAAGGTAAACTTGAGAGATTATCGCCGTCAGCTTTTTTTGTTCGGAAATGCAATGGATTTGATGGATAATGAATCCTAACTAGAAAACAGATTAAATTCACCGGAATTCGTGATCAAAGAAATTGAAGAGAGGCAGACGCCAATTTCCCTATCTACTTCCGGTAGGGTGCGCCTTGTGTGATTTGCACTCGTGATTTGACAATTTAAAAATATAGCGGAAATGACGTCATTATTTGACGAAATAATTATTCTAGTTCTAAAATTAATTAGTCGTATTAATTGAAAATTGACGTCATTCTTAATTGCCTAATTTTTTTTTCTGATCAATTTCAGGTAGGGTTGAATTTTCAAGGTTGGATCTGTGACGTCATCATGAAATCTGAAATCATTCTTGTCACTTTGGCCGTGTTGCTCGTCACGGAAGTCGTCGTTGCTCTGCCTTACTTAGACCAAGGTAAATGTCGCCTCCTCCTTTCCTTCGGTCATTTTCCATTTGTTTGACTATTTGCATGAAGTGACCACATCTTCCTTACCCACCCGCCCCCCCCCCACTTTATCCCTAATCCATGTATGCAGGGCCGGCGCTATATATTTGCGGGGCCCCGTGAAAACATGAAGCGGGGCCCTTCTATCAATAGGTTCTTTAATCTGAATGCGCGGGGCCCTGTGCCGTCGCACTGTTCGCACACCCATCACGCTGGCCCTGCATGTATGAATATCCCGGCAACTTTATTTGCTGTTGCGTTTCGACAACTGCTTTTTCGTCAAAAAGGGCAACTAATTTCGCCTCACTAGCGATATGGCGGTACACAATAAAAGTTGCCTGATATAAGCGACAAACGATATCACATATAACCTTCCGTGCAGTGGCGATTCCAGTGACATATCGCTAGGTGCTTATCGCCTGTTGAATGCAGCAACATGTTGTTTGCGATATATCAATTGTCGATGAAAATATCGACCGGGTAGTCCGAAGTACCGGGCACACGAGTGGTCCGAGTTCAATTCCCCAGTCGTATTAAAGAGGGAGGATTCTGTCCCTTGCCAACCCACCCCGAACGGCTGTATTGCGTTGGACACACCAATTCTTGTCCGATTGCTGAAGTTAAGTAATGCAACCTCAGCTAGTACTAGCATGGGTGACTGCTCGAGAACACCGGGTACTGTTAATACCCAAATTCGTCCTAATAGGGTAGTGTCTGCGGAGACTCTGCATTAGAACTACGCAGGTGGAGGGGGCTCTAATGGCCTTTGTAGCTGAAGGGCTCTAATATGCCAGCAACCCACCCCCCACCTCAACACCCATCATCCTCTGGTAACATAGGTTGGGATAGAAATAGAACCTGCGTATCATTATTGGTTCCAGTGGCGTCACTAGAGGGAGCGGGCCGCACCGGGTGACACCACTCGTACCGTGAGAAATGGGGTGACACCAAAGCAGAAGAAGCGGCTTTTTTCGGGAGAGGGGAGGGGGTGACACCATGGTGTATCCGCACCGGGTGACGCCACTGATTGGTTCCATGCGTTTTAGAACTGCCCTCTAATGGTTGCTACGAGCAACGTCAACTTAAGTAGGCGTTACCACATGATCAGTAATAGAATGTTAGTCGACACGGTTGAGATAATTGTAGTGTGTGCGGGTTCGAGCCCCATACCTGACTGGTTTGTTTTTTCCTTGGGAAATTTTCAAAAAATGGCGCCTTCTTAATATGCTTGCTGCTCCCCCTGGCGCTAAAACCTGGCTGCGCTACTGGATATAATATTCATGACAGCTCTCTCTTTGTTTTCTTTTTCAGAAGAACCTGGCGATGAATATAACGACAATTTAGAAAGACTACTAGATAATCCTCAAAAGTAAGACCTGCTTTTTTTTTTCTTTGAATTTTCTTTAAAAATAAGAAGTAATTAAAGGGTGTCGGGGGTGGAAAGAAAGGGGTAATGGATAGTATAAGTGGTGCTGTCATAAATTTGATAGGAGAGGTTTTCTTTTTCTCCCTGAAGTAGAGGCAATTGGATTGTTCATAAGGAGACAAATAATGCCTTGTCTAGTCGATATATGATGATACAGTCAGCAGAAAAGATGACCGACCCCCGTTTTGCTGACGGTTGTGTAGCATCGTGAGATCAAATCTCGATCAGGGCGATATTAGATTGTATTTCTTCTTCGCCTGATGGACACACGTTACTGCATACACTGGTTTTAAGCAATCTTTTGAGAGGACGACGGACAGTTTCTTGCAGGAAAGGGGAGGGGAAAGAAGATGAACCGTGAGGGTGAAGGTGGAGGAAGGGGCAAGGGAGTTGCCACGGAAATGTAGTGAACACGCACACTGGCTACTAATGCAACAGAAATCCCTAGAGTATAGAAGAGTACCAGCTACCAAAATTGACCATGGTCAATAAATCGATAAGCCAGTCTTCTACTACTACTACTTCACTGACTAATGAATGACAAGACGTCACGCGACGTCCAGCACTCCTTCCTTCTTTACTCCTTTCGGGTCACCCCCCCTACCGCCATAGGATCCGTGAAGGTATACCCTCTTGTTGTGGTGCGTGTAGGACGTCCCGAGTGCATGCATGAGACCCCTTGTTGCACGGAACGAAGAGAATTATTTCCTCAAAGGCGGTATATAGTCAGGGGCGCTACAGTGAAATGGACCGTTTGTATGGAACCGATGGGGAACGTATCACATTCAGGAAGTGACTAACGTCGTTCTATTTTTCGCGGACCTACAGGACGTCAGGTGGAAGGAACGAATTGTCCTATACTTAAAAATTTTGACAATCACCGAGTATATTTTACTTTCCGCGTAGAAAGGGTTCTTTAACGTGCACACCCTTTACGTGACGTTAGTTTTCTCGTCGGCGTCCCAGGACAGATGCAGTTGAGATTTTGTGGGGTGAGGGAGGGGGCGTAAAGAGGTAACCCACCTTGGACTCCCAGGATCGAACCAGCTTCCATGATCTCGGAGGGGAAGGGGTGGGATATAGGTGACAAAAGGGGTAAAGGAAAATTATAGGCTTTATCACCGACGATAAATAAGCGTAGGGGGGGAGGGTTGCAGTTCATGGTCGGTAACCGGCTGTGGAAAAACACTGTCCAATATATCGCCCTTGTGTCCATTCAGCGGGACAAGATGAATACCTGACACTGCCATGGGTTGGAAATGGGTTAGGAAGATTCGTGGATACCTATCCGCAGTGGCGGATCCAGGATTTTCGTCAGGGGAAGGTTGAGCCATTACGGGGGGGGGGGGGGTGAACTAAAGCTCGCATAGGTTAGGCGAATACCAAGTTGCTTGTGCAGCCAAGTTGCGTTGGACACACCAGTTCCCGTGAGATCACTGAAGTTAAGCATCGCAAGCCCACGTCAATACCAACTTGGGTGGTTGGTAAAGAATGATGGGTGCAGCAAAATAACCCTCTCCTTCGTCCTTTCACACCTACCTCCTCATCTCCTGCGGGCAGATTCCTAAGGGTTCATCCCGTTATGGCTGCCTGGCTTACTCCCCAACCCACAAACTAATCCATATAGGGAATACGTTTATATATATTCATAGGGGGGTTGCAACCCCAAAAACCCCATCCTGGATCCGCGCGTGCCTATCCGACGACGACTAGTGGTGGTGATTAGAGTGCGTGGAATATAATAGCGTGTCTGTTGTACAACAAGTGTGTAGATTGTCGGTGAGTTTGGATAGTGAAGAGGGAGAGGGGGGGGGCTAGGCGTAGGAGTGGAAGAAGAGGGTCACAGGAAGTCGTCGAAAGAGAAGAAGGATGAGGATGATGATAATTCGGAGTAGGATTTCCATTTTTAAACTGCGAGAGAGCACATCATTTGAATACGAAAGTAGAAGCACAATGGATGGTTGTTGGAATAAATGGGGCAAAGGAATGGCACTCCACCACCCTGTCCCACACCACTCTCTTTTTCCTCTTCCGCCCCACTGAGGTGGTGTCGAAATGAGGTTACGTTGAGAAAGGTACGGCAAAAAGCCCATTACAGTGATGATACCCAATACGTGGATAAAAGGTGCTGCTGCTGCATGAAAATCGAAATTTCCAAAGGAAACCCTTTCTCCTCACGCCACACGCATGCGCAGATGGAAACTCCACCACATTTTACCGGGTGTCCAACACGGTGTTGACTCTTTTAACACGGGAGCGATGAATTGCGTTGGACACACCAGCTGTCGTCTGATCACTGAAGTTAAGCAGCGCAACCCCAGCTAGTACTGACGTGGGTGACCGCTTGGGAAAACTGGGTACTGCTAATACCCGAAAATCGTCGCATTAGTGTAGTGTCTGCGCAGTCTCTGCATAAGAACTATGCTGTGGACGGGGCTCTAATGACCTTTGTAGTTGAAGGGCCCTAAAACAACAACAACAACTCTTCTAACCAGTCTACTTCCGGAGAAAAGATTTGCTGGCACTAGAGGGCAGGGACGATTGTTTTTTGGTTGCTTGACGTCAACCTCTTTTTTACTGCTACAGAACGGAAGTGGGAAAGCAGACTTCAGATAATAAGAGTCCTTTCCCCTGCAGCGGTGACATTCCTCACATGGTAGGGCACCGACTTTAATTACTAACCTACGTTGGAATACCTTCTCTCCTTTCGTCCCGGATGAAGAAGCAGTCCAGAATTGTGCGCCTGCAAACATGGAACCCTATCTCCGATTCGACCAAGTGTACCTAAGTTGTCAGGCATACTCCTCCACCTAGGACCAAGGCTTCTTACCATTCGCTATATGAATAGTCCCGGGATCGAACCTGCTTTGCAAACCACTGGCCTGCCGTGGGCAACCCTAAGGCAAAACGGATGCCTCGGATCATCCTCGTCACTAAACCTTTTCCTGCCGATGGCAGGGACAAGTACACAATGCACCGGGCGTCTCTCTCTCTCACTCGAAGGAAGTTACACCCGCCTTACTCCAGGATCAAACCTGGAACCGTTCATGCAATGGACTAGCACGTTACCTCTGCACCACCGAAGTTGGACTCTCCTTCATGAAATACTAAAACCAGTGCTCACCCCGTTAACGCGACAGAACCCTTTATACACCGGCAAGTTAAATATGTGAGTAGATCGGCAAAATTCTCAGGTGCAGAGGTACGCACCAACACCTTGCATCGGGAGGCCGCAATGCGAAATACCCGTTTAACAGTTCGTCCGAGTGCTTCCAGTTGCGGTACATGCCCCTGCCTGTCATTGGCGGAAAGTTAGGAATAATAACAGTAGTCACTATCTCACTCTTTTCAGGTTTAACAGTCCCTCTGGGTAACCTATTGACCCGCCTCGATGGTGAAGGAAGTAGCGTGTTCGAATACTGCGTCAGAGGTTCCAAATTCGATACTGGATCGGGGTGTGTTGGCTTCTTTCGGTTGGATCATTCCGTCGGATAGAAAGTAAAGCCGGGGCCCTACCGTGTGGGGTGTAAAATGTCACTACTGCACGGAAAATAACCCTCTCTACTATGCAACGAGTTGATCAAGGTAAAATTCCCAGTTGTAGAGGCTCGCCACTTGGTGTCGACGGAGTGCCCCAAGGTTAGTAGCCAGCTGCGTAAAATTACCGTCAAAATGGATAGCCCATGCGTCCAACCACAAGGACAATAATGGGTACCCGACCCTGCCATAGGCGGAAAAAAAAGGTCAGTAGTTGGTTGCGTAACACGACGCTCTTGCCGTCGCTTTGTTTCAGATTATGGCGCTGTAGCCTTCCACCGCCGCCTGCTTTTTGTTCACACGACACTACTAACTGCATGAAATGTGAGACTTGGTCGCTGTCATCATGTGTGGGGATGATATCACTTTCCCTGCCCTGGGCCTGTCCTCCCACGTGTATCATTTTATTTTTATTGACTTTTTCAGAGTTGAAAAAAAAAAACGACAACAATTTTGTAGTGTCTCTGGGATACGTTTCACAAGTCCAATTTCAAAATTCTTGACAGTTTCCCATTACAAGCGCGCAGTGTCTGTGTGTGGGTGTAACTTTTTCTTATGTGAAAATAACGTCTCGATCCTGTATGTGTGTGAGAGAGAGAGAAACAGTGAATTGCCCCTCCCTTGCCTCCCTTCTCGTTATTGAGAGAGAGAGAGGGGGGGTGAGAGAGACAGGCGGAAAGAGGGAGAGAGAGAGATGGACAGAGCCAGCAAGAGAGGGGAGGGGGAGAGCCACTCATATAAGATGGTTACCCACTCACAGTACACCACTCAGTTTGAAGGCAATGAGTGATAGGGGGGTGAGAATGAAATGCTGAAGGAGGTAAAGACCGGGGCCGTTCATAAATATGGAGAAAGAGATGGACAGAGACAGCAAGAGAGGGAAAGAGACAGAAAAAGGGAGAGATAGACTGACAGAGAAGGAATGGGAGAGAGGGAGAAAGAAAAAAAAGGGAGAGACGGAGTAAGAGAGAGATGGGGAAAGAGACAGAGGGATGGTGAGAGACAGAAACGGAGAGAGAAAATGGAGACAGAGAGAGGGGGAAGAAAACGAGAGAGAGAGAGGGAAAAGACACACAGAGAGAAAGGGAGAGAAAAGGAGAGAAAGTGAGATAGAGGGATAGCGAGAGAAAGGAGGGGGAGAATGAGGGAGAGGGAGAAAGGGAGGGATAAAATGGGGAGAGAGCTGGGGGGAGAGAGCTGGGGGTAGAGAGCTGGGGGTAGAGAGCTGGGGGTAGAGAGCTGGGGGTAGAGAGCTGGGAGTAGAGAGGTGGGGGTAGAGAGGTGGGGGTAGAGAGGTGGGGGTAGAGAGGTGGGGGTAGAGAGCTGGGGGTAGAGAGCTGGGGAGAAAGAAACTCCTTATAGAAAATGGTTACCCACATGCAGTACACCACTGCGCTTGAAGGCAATGAGTGAACGAGGAAGAGAATGGGACACTGCAGAAGGAGAAGGAGAGGGTTGATTAAAAGACTGGTACCCGTTCCTAAATATACGAGACTTTGACGACTCTGACTGCTGCAAACCTTAAATATATCTTTAATATAGTTTTATCTAATATTTCTTTTCGGTTTTTCTTTTTTGTTTCTTTTTTCGACAGGAAGTACAGGCGGTCTCTCCAAGACTCATTATTTTTGGACAGGCGCGATGATTATCCAATTAAACTTCTCAGATACGGAAGGTACGTAATCAGTGTGTCTGAATACAACAAAACAAAAATATAATTCCAGAGGCGAACCGGATGTTAGATCCTGGTCCTTTCCGTTTCCCCGCCCTCGTCCCCCGTGCCTGTCTGCACAGGCGTATAACAAAACGAGGAAGGGAATACATTTTAAGATGAGAGACAGATTTGAAAATGGCGTGTGTGTCCCAAACTGGAAACATGAGTTTCCAGAACCCTTCATGGTCGTCCTAATATAATTTAGTTATTTTGTGTGTATGTGGTTTTTTTTGTTATAATTTACCTGTCACGTGATTGTTCTTAGGGGGTAGAAAGGGATGTTAGAGAGGCAAACGCTGGAAAGAGGTCATTCCCAAAATGTCTTATTTCTAAAGTGGGTAATTCCTCATTGTTAGGGCATGCTCTTAGGTGTGCACGTTATTTACCAAACCTTTGTTTGCCTCCTCCCCCCATGTCTCCTTAATTAAATTGGTCTGAATGGGATTTCGAAACCTACCTGCCCTTTGTGTATACCTCCCCCGAAACCTACCCCTCCTATGCACGCAGCTCCTCTCGCCCCCTCGTTTGCCCCTGACCATCTGACGTTGGGCAATCACACACTACAACCGAGTACTGCAGTGAAGCGCTTTGTTTCATTGTGTGAACGACAAGACTAATAACATCATCACTCTTTCCCGCCTATGGCATGATCGGGTATCCATTGTCACAGTTATATTGAGAACATATGGACGTGCTGGTTCAAAGGTAAAATCACGTACCCGACTAAATAAACGGCGTTGTGAAGAAGTTTTACTGACGAACAGGATTAAATTAATAGAAAGGGTTCATGGATTTAAATTGTCATTCGGGACGAAAAACAGGTGCAGGCAGCTAACCTAATCTCACCTTCCCCTGGGTGAGAACAGTCATTCGCTCTCACCAGAATCGCACCTATAATTACAAACCCACAGGTGACTTAAGCACACTGCAACTGAGCTACCGAGTCAGTCTACAACGAGACTGTGACAATAACAGAACTGGTCCTGGGTGCACAAGCGCGCAGTAAGATCACAAATGACTGCATAAGCGTTATAAAGAGTATACACGAACAATGGTGAATAGGATTCTCAACTTGACTCAATATGTTTGTCGGTCATGTTCAGGCATAGGTTTGTCAAATGGAAGTAAAACTAAGGAGGCTGAACGAACTGCAAAAAGCATTTCAAACATTTGATAAACGACAATTTGATCGCTTGCGCAAAGTTCTTTTGTTGGTGAGCAGAGTACTGAACATAGTAGATGAACATATCACAGTATATCGAATGCCCATTGAAAGATCACCTCCAAAATTTACTGAAGGTGAGATGAAGGTGAAATAGAGGGCGAAGGGGATAGAGAGGGAGGGGAAGAGAAAGAGAAGATAGACAGAGGGAGAGATAGGAGGAGTGAAGAGGGAGGGGAGAGAGAAAGGAAGAGTGGGGAGGGAGGGAGAGAGAGAGAAAGGATAGAGGGAAGAGAGAAGGAGTGAGAGGAGAGCGGATAGGAGAGGGAAGAGGATGGAGAAGGAAGAGATGGGGAGAGAGAAAGAGTAAGAGGGAGAGAGAGGGGAGGGAGGAGAAAGAGGGGAGAGAGGATGAGAGGGAGGAGAGAGGATGAGAGGGAGAGGGGATAGAAAGAGGGAGGGGAGAGAAGGAGTATGAGGGAGAAAGGGAGAGAGGGGAGAGAA
>JAAFCE010001963.1:5113347-5124600 GCA_013389805.1 Trigoniulus corallinus | reverse complement strand
AGGATGGGGAGAGAGAGGGAGGATGGGGAGAGAGAGAGGACGGGAGAGAGGCAGAGCATGGAAGAGAGAGGTTGGGAGAGGGGATGAGAGAGGGAGATAGGATGGGAGCGAGAGAGAATGACAGTGAGAGGGTGGAGAGATGGAAAAGTCGACATTGATGGGTCAGTTTCTTCTACTCCCCATCTGAATTCAGGAGGGCAACCCGCCATTTAATGACGCTTGCTCTCTGATAGGATTCAATCCATGAAGGCGAAGTTTCATTCTGATAACCGATTACTTATTACACTTTACGACAGTAATCCACAAGAAGCCGACAAAATGGCATCTTTAATAAATTTTCTCCGGAAGTGCCGCCGCTACGTCATAAAAGTCGGTCATGCAATATTTCATTTTATGAATGAGCCCCAATAAAGAGCGGAACGATATTAATTACGGAAGTCGTTCAAAGGTTTGACCTACTTCATCTACTGAGATTATTAACACGCAGTTACCAAAATCGCAGCAATTTCGTTATATGTGTGGGGGTAGTGAGAGCGACAGCCCTTATTTAACCCAAGGCACAAAGGCCCTAGCCGACAACTAAACTCCATGTTTAGATAAATCACAAATTGAGTCAGGGAGGGGCCAATTCGACTACTGTTCAGTCTGGTTAATTTCGTTATTTACCGTCCGCGGCCTTTCAACGGCTAAAAGCAATTTGCCGACGATGGAGGGGGACGGGGAAGCGAGCATCTAAACCTTGACATTTCACCGATCTACATTCACGTGTAGATAAAGCTCCTTTTCGGATAGAGTGGGTTTTTTCGTTGGCGTTTTAGGGCTCTTCCACTACAAGGTCATTAGAGCCCCGTCCACTGCCTAGTTCTAATGCAGTGACTGCACAGACACTACGCTAATGCGACGATTTTTGGGTATTAGAAATACCCAGTTTTCCCTAATCGGCCACCCATGTTAGTACTAGCTGGGGTTGCGGTGCTTAACCTCGGTGATCAGACGAGAACGGACATGTCCAACACAATAAGCCGCTCCCGGACAGTGGTGACGTCGTACGTACCACGCGGGACCACAGTTTCAATCCCTATTGGAGATGGAAGACAGGTGCACATGGTGGTTCTAGTCCTCGCTGTTGTGCTGAAGAAGTCACCCACCTTAACCACGATGGAACCTCCAAAGCAGTGCCGGATTTAGATATTGAGAGACCCTAGGCTGTTTCAATTTTGAGGTCCTTTTCTTAAATTTTGAAGCCTACTAAATGTTGAGGCCCTAGTCTTCAGCCTAATTAGCCTAATGGTAAATCCGGCACTACTCCAATCTGAAGATCTCAAAGGGACCAGGTTCGCGTCTAACAAACAACAGCACGTTCTCCTCTACGAAAAAAACACCGAGAGCACTCCTGAAGTCATTAGTCCACCATCCACATATGCTTGACCCTAGACCTGTGTATAACCAGGAAATGGAGAAAAAGATGAACTCTTCTCAACCCAAGAAACACCTACCATAGGATTGTTCCTACAACCACGCGCGCCAAAAGATTAAAACGGCGCCGAGGAGGAACAACAGCGCTTTAACCTTTCTCTTACGAGACGTGGATACGCAGGGCTCTGTTTTCGGTAGCGGCAGTGGAAAGTCACTGGCGAAGTCATTGTTATTCAAAATCACAGAAACTATAAAATATAATTTAACGTTATTAACATCAACACACTGTCACGAAAAGGAAATTTCCACGAAAAATTCGCAGTCGCATTTCTCTTCAAATCAAACAAGACCTTAATTTATTGAGAACCATTTCAAAAGGGCGGCGGCCGCATGTGTCTCTGAATATCGTGTATTAAACACCACGATGACACGCACGCCACCTATCAAATAAGAGGCCAACCACCGACATTCCGGTAGGTGGCTCACGCGATCAATGAATTACGATCGTATTAAATTTACCTTATTTTACGATCGTTCAACATATCCGCCAAGATTTTAAGCACGTAGATACACAGACACACACCAACTTTCAAAATCAGAAAAAAAACCCCACTCCTCCAAAGTATTGCCCTATTCAAATAACGCAGTGTCATTTCAAGTGTTGTAATACGTGCTATTTTCGTTTTCCTCAACCAATATTATATATCACTTTCGTGATTTTCAACTTTGAAATTAAAACAAGTAACCCTTAAATCACGACAAATTCAAAATGCCAAATACAGTGCAAACTACCTCACTATTCCGAACTAATTCGGGAAACAACAAGTTCGGATTAGCGAGCATAATGTCCCCCCCCCACCTTAAACTCCTTCAAATAAGTGCTTTAGGTGTACACATACCGTACACAGATGATAATTATCATCATAACCTTATCCGGCCCGGACAGGGTTGGGTCTACGGGTTCTATACCACCACTACCGCCTATCTACCATCAGGTCCCCATCCACCCCACACACTACCATATCCTTACCGACAACCTGTTCCCACGCCTGGTTCGGTCCGTCCCGGGTGCCTTCAACCACCTGCATTGTCAACCCCAGCTAGTATCCAAAAATCGTCGCATTAGTGTAGTGTATGTGCAGTCACTGCATCAGAACTACACAGTCAACGGGGCTCTAATGACCTTGTAGTTGAAAGGCCCTAAAACAACAACCTGCATTCTCCTGAAATGGATTTGTTGTTGTTTGTTGGAGTGATCAGACGAGAACTGGTGTGTCCAACTCGCCGCTCTCCTGAAATGGACCTTACAAGCTCCTCCTCCCTTCTTCTCATTATGTGTCCATCCCTACCTCAATCTACTCTCCTTCATTTCTTCAGCGATGTCTTCCACTCCCAGGCTACGTCTAATATACTCATTCCTAATTCTATCAGCTCTCGACGTCCTACTCTTGTACCGCAGTATTTCCCATCTCTGCTACTTGCATTCCATTAACGTGGCTCTTCCCCACTGCCCCAATACTATCGTCCATATAACACAGCTGGCTTAACCACTGCCCTGTAAGACTTCCCGTTCAACTTCATTGGTTGTTTATTGGTGTTTTAGGGCCCTTCCACTACAAGGTTATTAGAGCCCCGTCCACAGTGTCGTTCTGATGCAGAGACTGCACATACACTACATCAGCTATTCTCAACCACTGCGCCGCGAGATTTATGAAATGTACCGCCACTGCGAATGCCCATACATAAGTGACGTCAGACTGGATTAGTTTCGTGGGTTGGGGAGTAAGCCAGGCAGCCATAACAGGACGAACCCTTTGGAGGCTGCCCGCGGGAGATGAGGAGGAGACACAGAGAGAGAGACACAGAGAGAGAGACAGAGAGAGACAGAGAGAGAGAGAGAGAGAGCGGCAGAGAGGGAGGGTTAAACAACGTGTTAAATTTCATCAAATTTCATACTCCTTGATTTAAAAAAAATTTCAGCAAGGTCAAGAAGAAGGAACGTCATTGCAACTCTCCTGCATCGTAGCAGTGATTTACGACAGATGGGAATTCCCATCAGTTTAAATATTTATTATAAAAGCATCGATCGTGACCACTCCACCAAATTTGGATCTCATTTCATCTCGATAATAGATTTCTTCCCCGCAACTGCTTCAATATCATATACCGCAAGTTAGAAAACACAAATTCGGTGTCAATATTTTGATTAAATTGTCAGATAGACGTCAAGCATTCAAAATACTTTACTGTGGAGCAGGGGGAGAGGAGGCGCCATACAAAATCGACCTGTGCCTCAATAAGACTATCAGTAATTAAAGATCGGTACATCATATTAAATTTAACCTAAATAAATTAAAACCTTGTACTAAAAATGATCTTCATCGACAGTTATTATTCACCAAAACACATCACGAGGTCATAAAATGGATACTTCGACCTTCTGTGGAGAAGCTGGAATCGAACTTACTAACCACTATTTCAACAGTTAATTGAGACCTCAGTGTGTTTTCAATTGTGATTGTCTTCCCAAATATAAAATTTTAGATGGTTCGCTAGACGGTTCCCCAGCAAACAACAAATGCAGGTCAGAGGTCAGTAAACAACAAATAGCATCGCCATTATTGTACTTTAAATAACCAAGGCAATTTTTTCAAGATCGCAGCATTGCTTAGAATCCAAATATAAGAAAGAACCCCGGGTTTCACCCCCACGTGGACACATACACCCAGAGATAGGCATTAAATAAATAGTACGGCATGATGATGCCTGTTAGCCCTTACCTCATATTCGTCAATTCTACCGTTCATTAAGTGGAAAGGTGAAGGAGGGGGTGTAAAGAACAAAGCTTCAAAATTTTATCTTTTTAGGTTGAATGGCGACCGTTTCTCACCTCACTCACTCACTACTGACCTGTTCTCGTTTTCATCCCCTTCCAGTGAGTGGTCAAATGGTCAGCCAGTCGAAGAAAAGTTCACTTGTCTTAGAACGCCGCCATTTTAATAAGTTGGCAATTGGGTCACATTCAAACTGCAACAAACATGGCGCGCATTCTATTCGGCGAGTGCACGTGCGCGCCAACTGCTCGCGCAGTGACGTCAGCTGGTCGCTTTTCAGCCCGCTAGCTGTTTCTAGGAATCAACAAATTCAAAAGTCCAACAAACTCCACCAAAAAAAAAAAAAAAGTAAGATCCGTTTTAAAATCCTCAAGATGACTTAAAAGTTTTGTGTATTTTACCCCTCGAAGAGCGACAACCGGTGACGCCTCCGTGACATCATCACAAGTCGGTTGGAGCGCCGGAGAAGAGGACGACGAGGGGGAGGGAATGAGGGTCATGCAACAATTACGATATCACCAATTGCATCGTCAAAATTTTACCAACGTGGGTGGTTGGTAGGGAACGTTGGGTGCTGCAAATTCCCCCCGTTCCTACATCCTCTACCAGTGCCGTAACGGGGGTATGAAGCGCCTGTGACAAGTGTCTAACTTTCGCTTGCCCGTAACGCAATAATGACATCATCATCACACCCTTGTCCCGCCTATGGCGGGATCGGGTCTGCAGGTTCTGATCCTCCACTCCCGTCTATCCCCAACCGGGCTTTCATCCACCCCGCATGCCACCATGTCTCTCTGTACCACCTGCTCCCACGTCCGCTTGGGTTTCCCCATACTCCTGATGCCACCCACCACCTGTTGCCCCATAATATACCGCGGGAGCTCCTCCCCCCCCTTCGCATCACATGCCCATACCACCTCAACCTATATTCTCTCATCTTCTCCGCAATGTCTCCCACCCCCAAGCTGCCTCTAACATACTCGTTGCGGACTCTGTCAGCACGCGACACCCCACTCATCCGTAACGCAATAATGACCCAAACCCAGTTGCGCCCGTGGCGGCTGCCTTCTTCGCCACGCCCTCGTTACGGCCCTGTCCTCTACACCTACCTCCTCTTCAACCGTGAGCAGCCCCTTTAAGGTTCAGCCTGTTATGGCTGCTTCGCTTACTCCCCAACCCATTAGCATAACTAACCAGGCCCGGCTCGTGAGTTTCAGGCGCCCTAAGCAAGTGGGTCCATCGCCGCCCCCATTAATTTAATGCAGTTCTAAATTGTCCGAGCGCTCTTCACACCCTTGGCATTTGTCCCATCGCCAATGCATTGCTATGCCTCTAAAACAGGGCGCCTTGAGAAAGAGCCAACATTTAGAAAAGGTCCCACCAATCAGAGAAGTAAGGGTACCCCAGGACTATGGGCATTTTAAATGACCGATAGACAGAATGGCAAGGAAGTACCTCTGAAATTAGCCGCCTAGGTTTGCCTGCCCCTTGAGCCCCGCCTTTATAACTAACATACAAAAGTCCTATGACGAAAATCGTGAGAAGGTGTTAGTACGAGGGGGGGAAAGGAGTGCCGGAAGCGACGGAAATACGATTAAGATGAGGGTAAATTTAAATCACGACGAGCACCCTCAATAAAAAGGGAAAGAGCAAGATATCACACCATGCCGACGCGTAACCCTTTCGCGACGGGAGCGGAGAATTGCGTTGGACACACCAGTTCTCGTCCGATCACTGAAGTTAAGTAACACAACCCCAGTTAGTACTGACATGGGTGGTCGCTTGGGAAAACTTGGTACTGCTAATACCCAAAAATCGTCGCATTAGTGTAGTGTCTGTGCAGTCTCTGCATAAGAACTATGCTGTGGACAGGGCTCTAATGGCCTTGTAGTTGAAGGGCCCTAAAACACCAACAAACAAATACAGAAGGGCTCATGTCCCTCTCTTTGAGATGCAACACGTGTCCGCCAGGACGTTTGAAAAAGGTAAGCATACCTTTTTGGAGGTTGGCTTTCTCTTTCGCTTCAAGTTGTCATAATGTAAAAACGTCCCAAATCGGAAACTGAGATCAATTAGCGACATGACAGGATAATTAGGAATTTATGAAGGACGTGGTGAGTCAACTCATTACGTTGATTACAGAGAAAGAGCAAGAAAATTTGGCCATGTCGTCCTCTCAAAAAAAAAAGAAAAAAAGACAAAGGAGGGTTGTCCTACATTGGTCATCCTCCCATATTCGTAACACGTTGAACGCATGCTTCCCAGCATCAGAATAATGCGATATTTTGACAGAGGCGCTCTTGACCAATATAAATTCTACAGTCACCCTCGTTAGACCCTAACACAGAGTCCCAAGATAATTTGTAAATCAGATCGAGCCCTCCCCTTCAAACCTTTTTCCTTTTGACACCAACAACAATAGCAACACTAACAAACTGTCACTTTCTCCCAACACGCCCCTTCTTCCCTTTCTTTCTTTGTCCGAAAAAAAGGAGAGCGGTCGTTCTTTAACCCCTTTCGCGACCCTTCAACATTTTATGTATCCCACGTTGTTCACATGGCTATAAATAAAAACCATAGTACACCACCGATCAATAACAACAACTTTAACAACAAATACGTTATTTTAAATTCAAATTTATAGGACACATCGATGGTAAATTAGATATCGCTGATAATAAATTTCAAAAAAAAAAGGAAGGGAGGAAGGGTTAGGAGAGGAGAGAATGACCTCAACACTCGACTTGCTTCGTCCCTCACCTCGGATGAGAAGGAGAAAGGTAAGAAACTGCTAATGATAAAGCAACAGACAACCTAAGGAATGTGATCAGGATGCCGTGAGGGGAGGAATGAGAGGAAGAGAAGATATCAAACAAAGAGAAGTGTAGGTGGGGACGCGAACCAACAACCTCAGAGTAAAGATGGCACGAGAGATTTCTAAGACGGTAACAGCAAAACGACGGCATTCTTGTCTGTTGTCTAGCAGGTCCACCCCTTCTATCTCCATTAAAGAAGTAAATCATCGATCACAAGATGTTGACACCCCCGCTATCTTTTATTCACCTCCCCTCCCGGCTTTCCAATCAGTGACCATCAGTTTGAACCGGATGCTGTGCAGCAGACACGTGTCCACTCCAAATAGAAGACGGGCCACTTACATGTGTGAACTCAAGAGTCACAAAATGGCATTCACAATAGCACTGTCAACAACATACAAAGTGCCAGATTCAAAATTTCGTCTCGAGCTAAAATAAGAGGGAGGGGGAAGAGAGGAACAAGCGGTGAAGGGGGGGCGAAGAAAGGGGTTAAAATACAAAGAAAATGGCCAGTAGGGCCATCCACGAATTGCATCCAGTGGTGAAGTGTAACACCACAGTAACAGATTGGACAAAGGTTGGAACCGGCGCGCTTTGAGCTTAACAGGTAATGCCTAGTTCCGTATCACCACAGTTACACCTGGTTCCTTATACCCACGCGCTAACGCTATTAGCGTTGAATCAGACGACACAGCACAAAAAATGGTGACGTCACACTGCTACTTGGTGCGCCGCAGAGCAGCTATGCGTGACGGTAGTTGAGTTGACAGGTGGTCAACTCAATTAGCGTCCCACAACCCACGCTGCGTTCTGATTGGCTGGCGGTTGAGCTGTCTGCTTGAAAAATGGCGGAGGATAAACTGAGACATGACGGCGGCGTGACGTGACTTCCAAAAGCGCTACACTTAAGGAATTGCGCTGGCGCTCCTTCATAAAGCACTAGCACAAAATGTCATCAGTGTCGACGTGATTAGCGTTAAAGTGTGGTGATACGGAACTGGGCATTAAGCGTTAACGTCACGTTGACGCTGTCGACATTTTGATGACGTTTAGTGCAAGCGCTTTAGAAAGGAGCGTCAGCACGATTCCTTATATGTAGCGTTTTTTTGGAGTCACGTCACGCACAGCATCCCGCACAACGTAACCGAAGCAGACAGCTCAACCACCAGCCAATCAGAGTGCAGCGTGACTTGCGAGACGCTATTTGAGTTGACCACCTGTCAACTGAAATGACGTCACGCATAGCTGCTCTGCGGAGCCCAAAGTAACGTCGTGACGTCACCACTTTTTGTGCTGTGTCGTCTGATTCAACGCTAATAGCGTTAGCGCGTGGGTATACGGAACCAGGCATAACACGCGCCGTTCCTCTTTGGAATATGTTCAATTTAAGCAGTAACATTCCCCGAAAATAGCATCGTTCCACCCTTCTTTTTATTTTCGGCGTGTTGCAGTCACAATTCACACCCTCGCCGTCCTTCACATACAGTATTTGATGTTTGAACATTACATAGCATGATTACAGCATTACGATTACAGCTGCTATTATTACTCTGCGACATTTTCGACCTTCCATCAATGACAATAAATTCAAATTAGTCAAAAAATCAACAAGTGCCAGCAACGAGCAAATCGCAACTATCTACCATAATACAGACTACATTAAACCCAACGTGGACACATGCACGTGTTAGGAGTTGCACGTGGCCGGGCGGTTACAGCGATCATCCCGTTCCACCACCAATCACATTTTTCATTCCATACAACGTCATCACAGCACCCTATAATTTCCCTCCGCCCCTTTTAATCTTGATCCAATCACAACTCAGCTACATTGGTACATGCGTTCGACACCACGTGCTTCGTATGACACATCACGTGATTGATTACGACATCCATACAATTCTACCAATCAAATTTAGTCCCCATTCTGTCGTCACACCCTTCTCCTTTGCAAATAAGCTTACGACCCTCCCTTCAATAGAATTATGTGGGAGGCAACCGTGATCACGTGCAATGTAACAACCAATCAACTGTCGACTCAATGACGTCACTGTGCTTCTAGTAATGGCACTATGGCAGTTCACAGGTTCGAGCCTGAGTTTGTTCATTTTTTTTGGTGTTTTAAGGCCCTTCAACTACAAAGGTCATTCGAGCCCCGTCCAATGCATAGTTCTAATGCAAAGTCTGCACAATCGCTTCGCCATTACGACGATTTTTTGAGTATCTGCAGTACCCAGTGTCCCCAAGCGGTCCCCCATCCTAGTGCTAGCTGGGGTTGCGTTGCTTAACTTCAGTGATCAGACGAGAACTGGCGTGTCCAACGCAATACAACCACTCGCCTATTACGCAGTGAGCGAGTGACAGGAGGAGGGAAGGAGGAGTAATACACGTGCACTCTTTGATGAAACAGTGCCTACCTACCATATGTGCCACCTGTACGCCAGAGTACCCCTTTCTAAACGGAAATGAGCGATGCGAAGGTCACAAAAGTGGGAATTTGACCTTGTCACACCTCTGGCGTCAGTAAATGGCCATCAAAAACACGACAGGCCGGGGCATGATATAACTCTCAAAGAAAATATGTGCACCTCCACACCAAGCAAGCAACTCCTAGCCCTTTTCCCGCCTATGGCAGGAACGGGTACCCATCTTGTCCCTCTGAACGGACACAGGGCAATATATTGGTCATAGTTTTTTCTGCAGCCGGTTGCCGGCCAAAGCTGCACCACTACGCTTCTTTATCGTCGGTCTAGTGTTCGTTGGGGAATGCTAGGGGCGAGGGGCGAGCCTCTACATCTGGAAATTTTGCCTCATCTACCCGTTGCATAGTAGAGAGGGTTCTTTTACGTGCAAGTGTGTGCACCTCCACACCGAATTATAATTATTGATGGTACACACGGATTAGCGTTGCTCCATACTGAGTTCTTGATCGCGAGTTCGAACCGAGTGTGTGACGTCAACACGGATTCACACATTCTCGTGATACTCGAGTAGTGGGGTGTGGGACCTGCTACTCTCTTTCACGATATTTCTTATTCATCCAAATCTTAAGATCCGCCTTTAGCGCATATAAGAAAAACCATCTTCCTGCACTGAACGAGTAGGAGGCGGAGTCAACTTCCTCTTGTGACGTCATGGACCTCATGCGATGTTTGACACAAGCGGGGCATCCGCAGAAAACGCCACAGCAAGTTCGGCATATGTGGATTGCGTTTTTTAATTAATAAACGTCCCGTTCCGCTTTCGTCCGATATTTTACCGGTCAGGCACGTGTCACTTCCTCCGTCGTCGCACTTCTACCGCCATCAACCACGTGACCGTTGTAAAACGAGATCACGTGACAAACGGCAAAAGCCATGACGTCACTGGGATGCATTCAAATAAAAGTTTCAGCGTGAATCAGCTCAGGTGTGCAGTCGGGAGTTTCAACAACGAAATAAGGACGGGTGCTGACCGTTCTTACTTCGCCCACGGGCCACACATTTACACTGGTACACTCGGGACACCCAGCAAGTCGTCATCACTCAAAGAAATTTAATTAGGTGAGTGACCAAAGAGATTTTTAAATCATTTTTCGGGTGTTTTTTTTTTTTTTATTTTTTAAACCTGTTATACAATGTGTTAAATGGCAGGAGGAGGAAGGTGATGAAAAAGGGTTAAGGGGGGGGAAGGAATTTAGGTCGATAGATTACCGATTTATATACTGCATTTAAATATGTGTATTTTTTTGTTTCAAACTATACACAACCCATAAATTGAAATATTCATTCATTTGATTCAAAAATTATTAACGAATGAACGGTTCGTCGAACACCCCATCCCATTCAAGAAAATTAAATGGCCCAAGCGTCACAGCTCTGCGGTCAAGTAGTTGTTATTTAATTAAATAATAATTTGCATAAAAAATTAAAATATAACTTTAATTCACATTTTTGTAACCATACGATGGGAGAAGAAACCATTTCCGCATCCTCTTCAAACAACATCAAACAGTTAAACTCAATCCACAACACCTGTAGCGAGCAATAAAGTAACGTGTCACGAGTTCGTATCTCAGTCTCGACAAGGGCCAGTCAAAAATTATGGCGAAAGGCAACGTGAAAACCTCAGTGAAACACCTGTAAAGGTAGCTTAGTCGTTTGGAGCAAACCTACAACAGCTTTGAGACTTGTCAAAAAATACAACAG
>JAAFCE010001963.1:5092940-5107143 GCA_013389805.1 Trigoniulus corallinus | reverse complement strand
ATGGCTGCTTGGTAAAACTGTGCACTGCTAATGCCCAATAATCGTCGCATTAGTGCAGTGTCGGTGCAGTCTCTGCACTACAACTATGCAGTGGAGGGGGCTCTAATGACTTTGCAGTTGAAGGGCCCTAAAACACTAACGAAACAAACAGAACAAACTGGCTGCCTAAGCGACCAGCGCTTCCAGGGATGGAGGGGAGGAGCGAAATAAATTAGCTCCCGCGGAACAAGCTCTCACAGCGGGTACCCCGAATTAAAAACCCAAAAATGAAAAAAAAAAACGTCAATACAAAAAAAATGACAACTTAGGGGGGGAGGGGATAAAAACCTCAGTGCCGGCGACCGTCAGGAACCCGGCCGTCGTTATCATGCGTCCGCAATGGCATGGCGTTGCAGACCTCCGCTCCCTCCCGAGCCTGAGCTCGATTATTGCGTCAGTGATTCTAGGATCGAGGTGGGGTTGGATTCTTTCGGGCACGAGAGAGAGACAGAGAGATCCCGAATGCCGCTACCGTCAAATGGGAAGTAAAGCCGGCAGTGCCCTACCGTGTGGATTGTTTGTTTGTTGGTATTTTAGGGCCCTTCAACTACAAGGTCATTAGAGCCCCGTCCACAGCATAGTTCTTATGCAGAGACTTCACAGACGCTACACTAATGCAACGATTTTTGGGTATTAACAGCACCCAGTTTTCCCAAGCGGCCACCCATGTCAGTACTAGCTGGGGATGCGCTGCTTAACTTCAGTGATCAGACGAGAACTGGTTTGTCCAAGGCAATTCGCCGCTCCCTACCGTGTGGAGGGCACGATGCACGGTAAAGAACCCTCTTTACTATGCAACCTCTGGATGACACTAAGTTCCCAGGTGTAGGAGTTCAGTGGAGTGCACCAACAGGCCGACAATCAATAAGCATAGAGGTTGAAGCTTTGGTCGGCAGCCGGTTGCTTAAAAATACCGTCCAACAGATCGCTCAGGTGTGCATGCAGAAGGATAAAAATAGGGCACCAGACCCTGCCATAGACGAGAAAGGGGGGAGGAGTTGCTCTTGGTGAGGGATGAGGTGGAGGGGAGAACTTCTTTTATCCATGTATTTATTCGTGAATATTTCGACCTTGAAAACACCGATGTATATCCAAAATAATATGGCGTATCCTCATTTATTGTTGTTGTTAGCGATGATGATGGTGATGAGGATGATAATGACGGTAGTAGCGGAAAAATCATGCAACAGAAGGTCATTCGCTAATGTTGTTGTATCCATCTTCCTACACCCTCAGAAAGAGATAGAGGGGGTTGAAGGTGAGAGGGTGATGAAATTGTTAAAAGTTTGACGAGGTTACGGAGAAAATTCCTCGCCCAACGAATTTATGGTTCGCCCCCGCTGTTACCCTAGGAAAAACACAATGTGTGTATTCTTCGAAGCACTATTTAGTGGTTGCCATGGAAGCAACTGACGCTACATTTTCCTATCTTTCTATCGCATCGCTTTCTCATCTCTCTCTCTCTTCCCCCCTTAAGGAACCCTCTCAAAAAATCACAGTGCCATTTCATCAGCTTGACCCCTACACAGCTGATGACATCATCCTCTCCACGTCATGTCTCGTCTCGCCAGGCCGTCATTCTCTCATCCTTACCACCTGGGTAGAGAGCGGCGAATTGCGTTGGACACACAAGTTCTCGTCTGATCACTGAAGTTAAGCAGCGCAACCCCGGCTAGTACTGACATGGGTGGCCGCTTGGGAAAACTGGGTACTGCTAATACCCAAAAATCGTCGCATTAGTGTAGTGTCTGTGTAGTCTCTGCATTAGAACTATGCAGTGGAGGAAGTTCTAATGACCTTGTAGTTGAAGGGTCCTAAAACGCCAACAAAGCTAACAAAGCAAAAACCACATGCTGTGGACGGGGCTCTAATGACCTTGTAGTTGAAGGGCCCTAAAACACCTGGGTAGTTCAGACAGTAGGAGGGAGGGAAAGGAAACTGGACATCGAGATGTGACTAAAGCAACTGTTACCCTGACATGTTACCTGGCATTTACGCAACTCTCTCTACACTGAAATCGACAAATTTTCCAGGTATAGGAGTTCCCCCTACGCGTCTCTTGACGTCTTGCCCCCTCCCCTTTGGAGCTCTTCTTTTCCCTTGTACGTGGACATCTGTATAGCAACTCCTAACCCCTTTCCCGCCTATGACAGGGTCGGGTACCCATCCTGTATCTCTAAATGGACACAAGGGCGATATATTGGACAGTGTTTTTCCGCAGTCGGTTGCCGACAAAAACAAACCTGTTGGTTGGGGCACGCCACCGACGCCGGGGGGGGGGGGGGGCGAGTACCTTCACCTGGAAATTTTGTCTTATCCACCCGTTGCGTAGTAGAGAGGGTACTTTTCAGTGTCGATGCCATCGTACACCATACGGGACCTCGGTGTTACTTCTCGCCCGAAGGAAGGCGCACTCGGGGTATCTCTCTCGGCCGAAAAAAAAAAAACCAACCCACCTCGGTCCAGTATCGAACTTAGAAACAATGACGCAGTTACCGAGCACGTTACCCACCGAGGCGGGATGCACTTGGACATCTGCATCTCAGATAACAATAAAATTCCACCAACACATACCGGAAATGACCTGAAGACAAATCAGTCAGCTTTCCCCACGTTGAGATCTCAACACAGATCAGGACTTATGACGTGCCATTCACCCTTTTTGCTCTGCCGAATTTCTCAACGAGAGCGTAGGTGGACAGCCACTATTTTGGCAATAAAGAATTTCTTAAAAATGCTTAAAGGGAAAAAAATAGGCTAAGCGCCATTTCGTGCATCTTGTTCCTACCGTCCCATAGAAGATTTAGCAAGTTGACTACCCTTAAAATAGTTCACTTCATTGTTATGCCCACGATGCACGCTGGTTAGCCGTGGCCGCCATCGGCTCACATTACCCGCAGATGAACCAATTAAATATCAGCCGCGGCGGATAATAAAATGGCTCAGTACCAGTCACTACCATATTAAGAAGGGCTGCCAAAGATTAGCAGTCGGCTAAAACAGTCTCGGCTATGCACAACCAGCGACTGTCTTCAATTGTCATAATCGGCCTAAGCCGATCTAGGCCGGCTAGCCGACTGACAATGTCAGATTCCCGCAAAATAAACATTACAAGCCGGCTTAACCAAGACAACCAACCAGCTACAGCATACTAGGTAGTCCTAATTATAGTTAGCTGATGAAAGATATATCATCACTGACCCGTTTTGTTACCTATGACAGGGTCAGGCACCGAATTAGAACTACGCAGTGGGGGGGGGCCTCTAATGACCTTTATAGTTGAAGGGCCCTAAAACGCCAACGAAACGAAAATAGGACCCTCTCTTGCCTCTTGTTCAGAAAGGAACCCGCAATCAATGACGAGCAAGTATAACGCACTAGTATACCTTCGCCCCGCCTGGGCGGAGGACGGAGGCGAGAAATTAGCCCGTTGGCTGAAAATTAGTCAAATTACCATCGCCACCCAAATTTCTGAATCGAAACGAGAGGGGGGAGAAGGGGACACAAATTAAAAACGCAGGTGAATCGGCTAGCACATCATCACGTAATATTTATTTACAAATTATACACAATCAGCCGATGACCAAAAATAGCCGCAAGGGAGAGGGTGAGGGAATGGGTAAGGGAACATGGTGGTTGACTGAACCACAGAGGTGAAATTAATGTGCCTGAGCTTCAGACATTGAGGTTGTTAAAGGGTTGATGAAACAAATGAGTCATCAACAAATTGGTAAAAAAAAATTAGGAAAGAGTTCAAATAACCTTTTCAAATTTATAAACAAAAAATCCAAGAAGAAGGAGGAGGGGGGTGACAGGAGGGCCACTCTATAGACCACATGAATAATTTACCGAACCCGTTATCTACTTTTTTATTTGAACGGTCGAAGTTGTTAAAGGTTACTGGCGAGGTCAGAAAGTGGGAGAGAAGAGAGCACAAGCTACTACTCATGGTTTAAATTCTCATCCGGGACGAAAGGTCCTCAAATAGCCTGAGCACACCATTAGCATGGTCAATTCGTGATCAACCAATATTGAACACAAAAGGGGCGAATGTGAACAGGTGAGCAAGGGGGGGGGCTATAAAAAGGCGGAGTAAAATTAAATAAAACACCCTAATTTAACCGAACGGGGCACGTCAGTCATCCCCCTCCAGAAAAATGCATCTGAATACGAAATAGACGTCATTATTCAGTACAGGACGTGAGGGAAATTAACGATCGCCCCAACCAGAGGTTCCCTTAGCGGTGGAGAAAAAAAATTTAAGTAGGTCTCAGTTGCCAAAATAAATTCCCCTTCTCAGTATGAGACCTGTCAAGGCAAAGAGGGCAGACCGGAAACTAAATTTGATAAATCGATACGTATATCGGGCCGGCATTCCCCCGCAGACCACCCGTCCAAGCAAAGTTGTCCGGGGCAAAGTTGGCTTGCGGGGCACGGCAAGGTGTCGGCCATAGTGTCAGCCTTTGAGTGCCGTCCTTAAAGTGCTGGCAATAGAGTGCCTACCTTAGTGAGCCGGCCATCGAGTGCCGATGTTAAGTCGTAACATAGGGGCACCGGAAAGTGTTCTTGGAACACAATGTCGGCCTTCAAACTCCGACTTCGGAGTCCCGGCCATTGACTGCCTTTGGTTTGTTGGTGTTTTCGGGCCCTTCAACTACAAGGTCATTAGAGCGCCGTCCACTGAGTAATTCTAATGCAGAGACTGCACAGACACTACACTAATGTGACGATTTTTGGGTATTAGCAGTACCCAGTTTTCCCAAGCGGCCATCCATGTCAGTACTAACTGGGGTTGCGTTGCTTAACTTCAGTGTTCAGACGAGAACTGGTGTGCCCAACGCAATAACCGCTCCCCACCATTGACTGCCGGTCATATAGCTGACCTTGGAGTGCCAGCATTAAAGTCCCGGGTACTGAGCGCCGACCTTGGAGTACCGGGCTTACGGTGTCAGCCATAGAAACGCACAGAGTGCCGGAAATTTTCAACCAATTATTGACCTTTGCTTTTGCAGTTCATTTTCGAATTTCCTGCGGCCCGGGGAAGTAATTTTTCGGATTATAGTCCTTTCCTTGGGTTGGTCAGCGCCCGCTCTAGCACTTATGCAGCCCGGGACAAAACGACAAATTGCCGCCCCTTGAAGCAGCGCTCTGTTCGCGTGCTCTATTCTCACACTTACAGCCAAAATGGCGCCCCAGACAAATGCCCGGGTTGCCCCCTTTAGAGCGGGCCCTGGGTTGGATGACTTTGTTTGTTGGAGTTTAAGGTCCCGTCAACTACGAGGTCATTAGAGACCCGTCCACTGTATAGTTCTAATGCATATACCGCGCAGACACTACACTAATGCGACGATTATTGCGTATTAGCAGTACCCAGCTTTCCCGAGCGACCACCCATGTCAGTACTAACTGGGCTTGCATTGCTTAACTTCAGTGATCAGACGAGAACTGGTGTGTCCAACGCAACTCGCCCCTCGGGTTGGATGACATATGAAGAAATGACACAATTTCCATTTTGCAAATTCAGAAAGCGGTGCGGGACCTTGTGCGCTTGCACCGTTCACACCCCCACCGGCCGGTCCTGGTGCGCAGGTTCGCATCATGGGCTGATTTTCGATTTTTCAGAGGGTGTAGCGTTACTAATAACACTCCTGTAACTCATTCCAACGTAACAGTAACCGCGGTTGGACCAACAATGGGATTACAAATAAAATTAGCAGTCATATTATTAGCATAGCACATTTAGCATCAAAACTATGACAAGTCACACTATTTATTAAAGCCAAGGGATCGCCTCCTTGTCCCACCTTTCCATAGTTTTTCTCCTCCTCCTTCCGAAACAAAAATATGTCAGAGAAGGTCAACGAGCACTCTGACCTGGTTCATACACCGCCACACACACTGCACATACAAATGTCATGATCAAACCCTTTAGAGAAACGCCCACAGCACCGATTCCTCTAGCGGTCGGTCAGTCACATATTGGGATGGCGGAAGTGACTGGACATTGCCTGTCACGTCGTGTGATTTACTGCCACTGTTCTGGTTTAGGCAGAATCCCGACTCAGGGAGTAGCGTGCTCGGTAACTCTAGGTTCGATACAGCCCCGAGGTGGGTTGGCTTCTTTCGGGCGAGAGACAGGCCCCGAGTGCTCCGTCCTTCGCAAGAGAAGTAAAACCGAGGTCCCGTGTGGTGTACGATGCCATTTGCACGCAAAAGAACCTCTCTAATATGCAGCGGGTAGATGAGGCGAAATTCCCAGGTGTAGGAGCTCGACCCGGCGTCGGTGGAATTCCCTAAACGAACAGCAGACCGACGATAAATATGGATAGGGGTTGCAGCTTTGGTCGGCAACCGGCTGCAGAAGAACACTGTCCAATAGGTCCCTCTTGTATTCTTTGAGGAACAAGACGGGTGCCCGACCCTGCCATAGGCGGGGAAAACGGGTTAGGAGTTGGTTTGGGCTTTGTTCTGGCTTAGGGCAATCGTTATGCCAGAGGCCATTCCGCACACTGAGCGGAGGGGGAGGATGAGAGGAGAGAGACAGACAAAGATATAGACAGAGAGAGGGAGACGCACCACAACTAGCAGTGACTAGGTTCAATCCTCATGCTCGCACGCATACATATATGTACGCCACCGACCAACATAACCTGAAAGTGGGCTTGTCCGGGAATATGTCCGGGCCTAGGATCGATCCCGAAGCCAGCTCTTGCAAAATAAGGATACTGTGGAAGGAGAAACGAGGAAGCGAATAAGGGAGTGGGTGAGATAGGGTACCGATTGAGAAATAAAAGCCTCCGGGAACGACCCTTCCCCTCAATGCAGTCATCAACTAGATCAGGGGTGGGGAACCTTTTTTTTTCTGAAGGCCGCATTCATTTATCAGAGTACAGTATTATATGTAAGGGCTAGTGCAGTAGCCAAAAGGCCGCAGGTTCCCCACCCCTGAACTAGATCCTTGAACTCTTTGAAACGCGCGATTTCTTTACAACGGAAATGAGTCAGAGGGAATGCCCGCGTTTACCTACTTACACCCCCCTTTCTAATGAAATAGCTGCGACGTTGACGTCAGTTCCGCTGCCTAATCTCATCAATCCACCTTCATGAGTCATGTCGTGTATTTTAATTAGACTCACAAAGAGAAGATAGTAAAGGGTTGAGGGGGGAAATTTTGAGGAAAGAAATGTCCACCCTGACGTCCAAACACGAAAGCGACGGACGAGAACACGTTCACAACACTCCCTAATCTTGTAATCCAAAGGCATCTTTCCCCGCCCCCAGGCCGATTTGTCGCCTTTACTCCCATCAGAGTGACCGATGAGACGACGAGATTGGACGGATAGTGTCTATCTCCTGCATTATTCATGTCGTTGTCCACTTGTACCGGACAATAATTATTTTAGACAACAGCCGCAGGATCAACACGTCTGTCTTGCAATGTTCCGTCTAGAAGCCATAGTGGCACTGAACAAAGTGGAAGCCAGGGCGAGGGTCATCGGCAAGAAAAATGCATTCTCACGCATGCGCCCAATTCAACAGCCTGCGGTCAGATTTCGGAATGGTCTGTAAACAACAGCTTTACAACGACAGTTATACCCCAAAATGAAGAGTGAGCGCGAGATGACCCTTTCGCATCTCCCGGACCTACCCCTCTCTCTAGGGTGAAAGACTCCCTCTCCTTCACCAACCAAATAAGCAGGTCTAGACATAAGTATAAATAACACGACGCGACGTCTATCGAGAGAAAACGGTACGGTACACCGTTCAAGCTCACCTCCACCCCACGCAAAGAAACTCCTAACCCTTACAGGTCCCACCCACGGCAGGGTCGAGTACCCATCTTTGTCTATCTGGATGGACACATGGGCGATCTATTGGACGGTATTTTGACTCAGTCGGCTGCTGATCAGAGCTGCAACCCCTATGTTTATTTATCGTCGGTCTACTGTTCGTTAGGACACTCAGGGGTCGAGCTCCTACACCTGGGAAGTTTGCCTCATATACCAGTTTCATAGTAGAGAGGGTTCTTTTATACGCAAATGGCATCGTTCAGGACAAGGAGCCACTTGCCCAAAAGAGGCCACCTAGCTCTTGTATCGATTGTTTGTTGGTGTTTTAGGGCCCTTCAACTACAAGGTCATTTAGAGCCCCGTCCACAGCGTAGTTCTTATACAGAGACTGCACAGACACTACACTAATGCGACGATTTTTGGGTATTAGCAGTACCCAGTTTTCCCGAGCGACCACCCATGTCAGTACTAACTGGGCTTGCGTTGCTTAACTTCAGTAATCAGACGAGAACTGGTGTGTCCAACGCAACTCGCCGCTCCCCACCCATGTCAGTACTAGCTGGGGTTGCGTTGCTTAACTTCAGTGAGATCCAACGCAATCTTGTATCGAATCTGGAACCAGTGACTCAGTAGTCGAGTACCCTACCCTCTGCCCCAAGAACTCCTTAAAAATAAGCAACAATCTGTGTTGGTCATTTCGTCATCAAGTGCGCCACCTGTCAGACATCGCGAGCGTAGACCAACGGTAAAGAAGAAGCTTCGTCAAAATGATGCAAAGTGGACAAAATGACCACCTGGTTGTGACTCACACAAGTCTTGCGGGGTAGTACGCACGTGCACTTCCGAGTCAGAACTCTATTCTTGGTCACACCCACCATCTATCAACCAATGATAAGCAGCCGATGTTCACACCCAGCTTAGGAACTTCTCGAATCTGATTGGAGGAAAGAGTCACGATGCCAGCCACACCCACACCGACAGCACGCGCACTACACGTGTCTCAAATCCACGTGGCAAACGGTGACATTTTCATAAAGCTCACCAAGGTAGTGGAAAATTATACGGAGGGTCGGTCAGCGACCAGGACACATCGAAAGAGAGAAGGGGGGGGGGGACCTGGCTTACTTTGACTACAATCACCCTTCATACCGTCCCTTCTCCCAATCACACCCCCTAATGATAGGAGATCTGAAGTACTACAGCATGAGGTGGAGGATCACATGTGCTCAGGAACTAAGAAAAAGGGGGTACCCACCGTAAAGAGGAGGAGAAAGGGGGAATAGAGAGAGAAACCGAGCACAAAAATATTCAGTATCAAAACTACTAATTTACTATGTCCTAATTTGCACTTCGCGGTTGAATTCTTCGACAGTATTTTAAACAAACAGGTACAATGCAGGAAATGGAGGTTAGTGTGTATGTTATGGCGTACTAGAGTCTACCGCCGGTGTGTTTTTTTGGTTGCTGCTGCCGTTTTTTTTCACCTGGTTATTGTTTGACAGAGAACTGGATTTATCCCCCGTACCTTCTTCACACCCCTCTCTTCAACAGAACTTTATTGTGCTATATCACACCACATCTACCCACCTCTCTCTCTCCTTACCCTCTTCATCCTTCTTCCACCAATCACCACATACTAATAAAAAATCACATATTAACGTATTACTGGAATAGTCCTTCACTATTCGTAATATACAGAGTGCCAACAAAAATTAGGATAATAGCGACTTAATCATAATTAGCGTTTGCTTGCCCGAGTAGAGAGGGCCGGAAAAGGGGGGGTAAGAAGGGTGTCCACTTTGGCGACTAGCATCATACCGTTCTCCGACATATTTTACCTGTTAACTAAAAGAAAACACACCTGTGATTTGCCTTCACAATGCGTCTCTAGTTACTTTTTTTTCCTACGTGTATTTCAATGTAGGTCATCCTCTCAGGTAAAAAGAAGCCGGAGAGTCCTCATTGGTCGTTGGCCGCACTCTGCACTCAATTGGATTGGCGGTAAGAGCTGCTACGACAGCGCCACCATACATCGGCTTATTGAAATCCAATGAGTATTGAATAGAGATAGAGGGGGTGTGTGTGTATGTGCATATGTGCGCCTGGATGGACGTCCGACAACCACACAGTCCAAAATAGCAACGACCAAAACAATTCAACAAAAAAAATAAAACGAAAACAGGAGACAATAAGTGGACATTCAGTATCCAGTGTGACGTCACTTCACATCATAAGGATTCTCGAGGAATATTTATAAATAACTCGTGTCATTCCATCGGTCAGTCAGCCTGTCTATCAGGGGTCGATCGGTCTGTCTGTCTGTGTGCGCGTGTGCGGAGTGAGTGCGTCCACATGAACGAGTTCAACACTTCAATTCCACGATGGCGGTGGCCGGTACACCACATCTTCAAAATTCATTAAGAAATTGAACAGGGGAACAGGAAAACAACAAAAATCTTAATCGAATTTCTTACACGCGTAAAAGACAAAAAAAAAATACCAAGACGAAAGGGGTAAGCTGACAACCAGCAACAATAACCTCTTATCCGTCAAACTCGCAAAACCTGTTATCTCTCAGCAGAAAACAGTCAAAATTTACAACAGGTGAGTGTCAGATGAACACACCGCCAACTGAGATACCAATCAAGGAAGACCACTCATAAACATCACCACAAAACTATACGATATTGACCACTTGACCAGTCATCACCATCATCCAAACTATAGTCGAAGGAAAACTATAGATATATAACAACCGGAAACACAACCGACAGTAATATCACATTGGACAGTAATTTATGAACAACCCCGCGGTAAAAAAAAAAAAGAACCAGTGTGCCTGTGCGTTTGTGTGTGCCGACAAAGTTCCCAGGACCTAATGTGAGCTCCCTTTCACCAACAGGGTTTTCACGACTTAACAAAAGATATGGCCAATCCAACCGGAAGTCATCATTCAACCACTACTTCGACCGGCGGTAGCGCAGGAGGACAAGGAACCATCGACAAGAGGACATTACTATTCCCAATCTGTTCCGGGACGTTAGGACTTATATGTGTTGGAATGCAAATTGTGGCCGTGGCCACGCCATATTGGGCCCATTTCAAACGAGAAAGATACACAGAAATATTGTCAGACGGCGGATTAAGAACAGGTAAGATCATTTTTTCACCTGTCAACATTTCTCGGTTGCCACCATCGTCCGCTTATTGTTGTTTATTTGCCATTCTTTCAAATTCGGCAAAGCAAGGTAAAGCAAAGCGACAAGTGTCCCAAACGCGGATATTAATATTTCCAAGGTAGAAAATATTAATTAGATCAACAACCTATTGTGACATATTGTCACAAACATCAAAATAATATGTTGAGGGGGGGGGGGGACATAGGTCGAAGAATGAGAGAGTAAGTGGGGGTGCATATAATCAAGGAGGGGGTGTAAAGATTTGACAGGATTATCTGTAAGTATTCCAGCAATGTTAACCTCTCACCTTATTACAATAACCCCATTTTATTGCACCTGCTATAAAATATTTGACAGATTCCTCTTCTGGTCTTGCTATATATATTTTAACAACCGCAATGTCCGAGCTGAAACATTTTTGAGGGGGGGGGGGGCAACAGGGAGGAAAGGGATGTAGATGTCCCTTTCCTTTCAAGAATGTGAAGATGAAAAAAATATATACACAATCTCACATTGTTCTCGTTCAATAGATCGAATTATATTCCCCTGTCACCCCTTTCTCTTTTTTTAGTTGGCGATATCATATTCAGGTAGATTATAATGAACACATACCAACGCATTCACGCACAGGTAAATTATATCAGGTATTCACAAAACACACCATATATCAAATTCCTCCAACTTTTTAATACCACCTGAATAATCAAACCTTGAAAACGTTCACAAAATACAGTCTAAAACGTAAACACCTGTTGAAGAACACCGGCCAACTCCAGGGAGAAGAGAGGAAAGGGGGGGACGGGGCATGAAAGGGAGAACCTACATGATACCCTCTCATCCCCCTAAGTCCCGGTGCACACATCCCATATTTGCTCTCGCGGGCGCCGCTGCGTCCTCGTAATTACGGTGTGGGATACATTAGTTGAAATCGTGAAATGCACACATACCTCCGGCGCCGCTGCGGCACCGCATGTAGGTGTTGCGTCTGAAAATAACCGCAGATCCCCACGGCATCGTAGCGGCGCCGCAAACGCATATCCATCCTATAACGTAGTACCTCTTTGGCCTATTGAGTGCTGCACACATCTGTTGATATCTTAAGTGCAGTTTCTTCAATTGGCACCCACTGTTCACAAGTTGCCAAATGTGCACTGGCAGGGCCGGCGCTATATTTTGCGGGGTCCTGTGCAAACTAATTATGCGGGGGCCCTGTTCGCACACCCATCACGCCGGCCCTGGCACTGGCGACATGTGTGCGCCTTGGATTGTTGCGGCGTCGCTGCGGCACCCGCACGAGTAAAAGTCGGATGTGTGCGCCGGGCCCAATTCTGCATGACCACAAAATGCTGAGTGCGAGTGTGAGACCAACAAACACAAGATGGGGACAACCTCTTCATCGTGGCCCCAACCTGGATTTGAACCCCTGTACGTATGATAAACCGACAAGTGAGGGACGCGATCATGTACTAAAAAAATACTTTGGATAAAACGGACACCAGTCCTTTATGGAGCTCAAGAGTGGCACCATAACCATATAGATATATGGGGAGCTGAGGGTTCGAACTGGGCACCACCTGCATGACAGGTGAATGCTCAACCTCACAGGTCTACCCTGCAGAGGTTATTCAATTAAAGTCAAGTCGAAGTTCCTGGTATGCAGAATGAATCCTAGGCGAAATCGAAGAATTCAGCAGGGAGAGAATAAGGGATGAGAAGGGTGGAAGGATACCCTGTTGTATATAAAGGAACCCCTTCAAAACGGAAAAGAGAAACTATGCCTATGTCATCAATATTCCTCTGTTTAGGAGCCTGTCCACAGTTTCGTCCTTCGGTGTGGGTAGTTGTCCTGGCAGAGGTCAACATTTAAAAACTAATCCTCCAGTATATAAAGAAGGACAGTAATTAGATGTATTCAGGTAGTACTAGTGGGACAGCGAAACTGTTATCCTCCCCCTCTTCCACTTACTAGCTCGTTTTCCGTCTACGACAGGGTCTTATACTCATTCATTCCACATCTTCAGGAAAAGAAAGCAAGATACGGAACTTTCGAGAACTACAGTAGAAAGAGGGCGTAAGATAAGCCATAGGAGAATTTTCTTTAACGTCCCATAAAAGAATCGAGATGCCCGAGATCGAATCCCAGTGAACAATTAATAAACTTTGCAGCAAGCATGAATAAAATTGTAATTAGGAGCGTCCCATGTGCATTATGTAGACTCCCTACCCCCCCTCTACGTAGTAAATGAGTGTCTCTTTCCTAAGGGGTCAAAAACAGGGACGTGGAAGGAGACTGTCTTTTTGTTTCTCTGGAGTTGGTGATGGCTGGAAAGTTAACAGCGCTAACAAGTCGATGTTAAATGCTAAGACTAATAAAACCCTCAAAAAATGAGGGAGATGCCCTTCACCTCTTAGTAACTAGCCCAGGAGAGCCCCCATTTTCACTACCAGATTTCAAGGCTTCTAATTGTTATCGGTTGAATTAATAATTGGGAGGTCAGATTAGCGTAGTTAAGACAAACCACGCACATACTCGACACATTATTACCTAAATCATTATCACCTGTTACAGTAACTAGTTCACATCATTACAATAATGGCGGCTTGTCGAACCTTTGCTAACACATTAGACTTCTTAATCTAGTTAATAAGTAGTTATCCTATATAAATTAATTACTATTAAGTACTCGACACAACTTTCCAGTCCAAACTGAACTCAGCAGAAAAGAAAAACCTCCTCTTCCTCATCACATTACATCATCCACTCCAACTGGGAGTAGAACCGGAGCCATTAGACTACCTCGCGAATTCATTCCCGTTGCACTTCACACTACTCTAGTAGGCCTACTATCACAGCTATGATTGGTTACTTAACGTCAGTCTCTCTTCTTCTTGAGGTAATTTGCTGACGCCAGGGAAAGAGAGAGAAGGAGGGGGGGTACTTCATATTGGTGTTTTAGGACCTTTCATTTACAACGGTCATGAGAGCCCCGTCCACTGCGTCGTTCTAACGCAGAGTCTGCCCAGACACTACGCTGTTACGACGATTTGGGTATTAGCAGTATCCAGTGTTCCCAAGCGGTCACCCATACCTGTACTGGTTGGGGTTGCGCTGCTTAACTTCAGTGATCAGACGAGAACTGGTGTATCCAACGCAATACAGTCGTTCCGAGAGACACAGAGAGAGAGAGAGAGAGA
>JAAFCE010001963.1:5066755-5084318 GCA_013389805.1 Trigoniulus corallinus | reverse complement strand
ACTATTGTCCCTCTGAAGGGACACAAGGACGATTAAATGGATGGTATTCTGACGCAGCTGGCTGCCGACTCAATCCGCAACCCCTACACTTCTTTAGCGCCGGCCTACTGTTGGTCGGGGCACTCCACTTGCGACATTTTTGCCTCATCTACCTGTTGCATATTCGAGAGGGTTCTTTTCCGTGACACCGTGCACCCCACACGGTAGGGCACCATCCGCTTTACTACTTCTCACCGACGGATTTACTTTGCTGGTGTTTTAGGGCCCTTCAAGTAAAATGGTCATTGGAACCCAGTCCACCGTGTCGTTCTAATACAGTGTCTACACAGGCACTACGCTGTTACGACGATTTTTTTTTTTTTGGTATCAGCAGTCTCCAGTGGCCCCAAGTGGTCATCCATACCAGTACTAGCTGGGGTGTTGCGTTGCTTAATTCAGTGATCAGACGAAAATTGTTGTGTCCAACGCAATGCAGCTGCTCCCATCCGCAATACAGCTGCTCCCATCCGCAATACAGCCGCTCCCGGCCGCCCCCTACCCTCCCCCCCCCCCCGAAATCTCGATCCAGTATTGAACGTGGAATCACTAACGCAGTAATTGAGTACGCTACGTTTTGCACGGGTTCTCCAAAAGACAAGGATAATTACGTCAATTGGCCATGGGGTGTGTGTCTATGTGTACACGTCGTCCGCTGGAGAGCGTCCTAGAGCGCCTTAGACCGGTTAAATCGCCAATAAAAAAAGAAAGAAAAAAATTTACCGAACGCATGAAAGGTCACGTGATATTTCAGGCGTTCTAATCGCGTTCTGCTTTGTCTACCACGTGCGTGACTCGAACAAAAAAAAATTACAACGCTTCATTCCATTGACACCCACTAATTTCCTCCCTCACCCACCATCAAAGTAGCGTCGCGTGACGTCACCCGTTTTCTTTTTTGCTCTCCGCGCTCGGTGATATCTACAATACCGAGCTTCTGTTTGTACTCGTCCCTGGCATTATCATCCCAAACACCCTCCTCCTTTTCCTTCCCCACCCAATGTGGGAGGGGGAGAGGGGGTCAGAATTTTGTTCCCTTTGGAAAACCGGAAAGACAGCCGAGCTCCTGGAATCCACCCGCTATTCCCTTCCCCTTTCCACCATCATTACAGTAGTGCCAAGTGGCGCGCTTCAATTTGTACTCATTCCTGCAACCCTGTCATTATCATTCCAACCCCCTCCATTTCCCCGCCTATGGCAGAGACAGACGAATGCCCAACTTATGCAGTTGGAACCGAAAATACAGGCGGGGTGCAGGACGGCGGTTTTCACACTCACGCGACTGCCCCACCTAACTTTTCCAATATTCCTCCGGGTCCCAGACGCCTGTCTGGGGGGTGGGCGGCAAATTGCGTTGGACACACCAGTTCTCATCTGATCACTGAAGTTAAGCAGCGCAACCCCAGCTAGTACTGACATGGGTGGCCGCTTAGGAAAACTGCGTACCGCTAGTATCCAAAAATCGTCGCATTAGTGTAGTGTCTGTGCAGTCTCGGCATAAGAACTACACAGTGGACGGGGGCTCTAATGACCTTGTAGTTGAAGAACCCTAAAACACCAACAAACAACAAACTCCTGGCTGGGGTGACCCTAGTCAGAGTGGTTCAGTGAACCCGCAGACCCGACCCTGCCACAGGCGGTATAAGGGTATGATGATGATGACTGCCCACCTAATGCTACAACCCCTTGCTTATTTAACGTCGACCTATTGACTTTGTGGAAGTACACTTTCTTCTACTGCCTCCAGGAGAGGGGTAGGGGGGAGTTAGCACTCCTAAACCTGAAATTTTAGCCGATCAACATGTATATTTCGCTATGTAGAAAGAAAGGGTTCCGTATTTATCTGGAGGGGGGAGGGTCACCTACCAAACCTAAAAAAAAAAGTCCAGTTCATTAATTGCTGAGGGTCTGTCTATTTCACGTATAGTAGTACTACATTCAGTCATTTTCGACGACCCTCCAAGTTTTGAGAAGATGGAGCAGGACCTCCAGGTGCAGGGATTGGTGATGAGGGTCTAAAGGCTTGAAATGGAATATAGAAAGGGTAGAGGAGGAGGAGGGGGGGGAGCGGCGAGTTGTGTTGGACACACCAGTTCTCGTCTGATCACTGCAGTTAAGCAACGCAAGCACAGTTAGTACTGACATGGGTTGTCGCTCGGGAAAGCTGGGTACTGCTAATACCCAATATTCGTCGCATTAGTGTAGTGTCTGTGCAGTATATGCATCAGACCTACACAGTGGACGGGGCTCTAATGACCTTGTAGTTGACGGGACCTTAAACTCCAACAAACAAGGAGGAGGGGGGGTCATCATTCCTTGAACTCGACACGTGGCGAGACGATCACATCCTGATCTCTCTCCCTCTTTCTCCTCCCGGATGTCTATTCCTACATCGGACGTCCCGCTTTTGAAACTAGTAGTAGTAGTAGTAGGACGCAAATGCGAGATTTGAGACAGAGAAAAAAGGGTAAGGTTAGATGGCGAACAAGAGGAAAGAAAGGAGGATGAAGAGGAGAGGTATTTCATCCCTAAATTTGCACCTTCAAAACAATTAAATATTCTTCTAGGATACAATTTCTTTAACAAACAAAAAATGGACCAAGGTGCGATTTTTCAACGATTACATCTTGCAAAATTTCGTCTCAACCTTCTCCTTATCTCGATCCCTTCTCTCCAGTCTCGAACTCGGTGATGCGTAGTTTATTTTCATCATGAACTTCACACAAATCATCTTCATGTCTACTGCCATCCAAAATATTTCCTCATCATCATTTTAAAACAAAAATTCGAGGCCCGACCACACACAAAAAAAAGATCAACATTAAAACACTTCCTCCTTAAATAATAATGAAAGCAGCAACATCATTCACTTGAAAAATACACTCAAAAAATAGAAGGGGGGTAAGAGAATATATCAAGGTTACCCGAGTAGAGGAGGAGCTTGTGGTTTCAATCCTTTTAACCCTCCCCAGCCAAAAAAACTCTCATTCAGTATATCCACTCATCAACACCTCAGACGCACAGAGAGAAGAAGGAGGGAGGTTAGATGATGATGATGATGGACCGGATTTACCTCCACTTTTTAACACTGTGTTCCGAAATTTTCTTTCGGCTACCTAACGTCTGCCACTTTCTGCTCATCAGATGAAGGTCACTTATCACGTCAGTGGGGCGAGGGGCCAGTATCACCTCCACCTCCTATCATCTCCCTACAGTGAAGAAAGGAGGTTTAGTTGTCCAGAGGTGATGACGTCCTCCTCCATACCGCACGACAGACACACCACTTCCTATTCAGGACGATCGGAAAATTGAAATCTCCATTCCCTCTCCCCCACAGATGAGAAGAGCGGCAAATTGAGTTGGACACACCAGTTCTCGTCTGATCACTGAACTTAAGCAACGCAACCCCAGTTAGTACTGACATGGGTGGCCGCTTGGGGAAACTGGGTACTGCTAATACCCAACAATCGTCGCATTAGTGTAGTGTCTGTGCAGTCTCTGCATAAGAACTATGCTGTGGACGGGGCTCTAATGACCTTGTAGTTGAAGGGCCCTAAAACACCAACAAGCAAGCAGAAGCACAGATGAGAATCGAACCCTGTCTTAAAACGTCAAGTACACTACCACCTCGCACCCACCCCCTCCATAGAGCTTATTATTTCAGCTTACTTACCGCCAAACCTCCCTACTACTGACGGTAATTTACCGACGCCAGCTCCTAACCTGGGAGCGACCCTGTGCGGTCGACAATGATGTCCACATCCACAGATACTGCAGGTCAGTCCCCCTCCTTCATCTTTAGGGGTCAAAAACCAGAACTCGTTGCAGAGTAGAGAGAATTCTTTCAGTGGCGTAACTAGGGGTGGGCAGGGGGGGAGGCATGTCCCCGGGCATGAGGTTCACATTAAGTTTAGCGGGTGTCAGAGAGCTCAGATTTCGGTCTTTGTCCCCGGGTACAAAATCCCCTCGGTTCGCCACTGAGTTCTTTAGCGTCGAAATGGTAGTCTATCGTACACCACACGGGACCTCGGTTTTACTTCTCATCAGAAGGGCGGCGAACTCGGGGCCTGTCTTTCGTCTGAAAGAATCCAACTCAACTCGGTCCAGTATCGAACCTAGAACCACTGGGAGCGGCTTATTGCGTTGCACACACCAGTTCTCGTCTGATCACTGAAGTTAAGCAACGCAACCCTAGCTAGTACCAACATAGGTGACCGCTTGGGAAAAATGGGTACCGCTAATACCCAAAAAATTGTTTCGCTAGTGTAGTGTCTGTGCAGCCTCTGCATTACAGCTACGCAATAGACGGGGGTCTAATGACCTTGTGGTTGGCAGGCCCTAAAACACCAACAAACGAACGGGATCTTCATAATACAGCATAAACAAAAAAAAACGCAACTCCTAACCCTTTTCTCGCCTATGGCAGGGTAGGGTACCCATCTTGTCCCTCTAAATGGACATAGGGCGATATATTGATCATAGCTTTTTTTACTGCAGCCGGATGCCGGCCAAAGCTGCACCCCTACGCTTATTTATCGTCGGTCTAGTGTTCGTTGGGGAATGCTACCGACGCCAGGGGGGGGGGCGGGCTCCTACATCTGGAAATTTTTGCCTTATCTACCCGTTGCATAGTAGAGAGGGTTCTTTTACGTGCAAGTGCCATCGTACACCCACACGGGACCTCGGTTTTACTTCTCATCCGAAAGAAGGCACACTCGCGGAGTGTGCCACCTCGCGACCCACCTCGGTCTAGTATCGAACCTAGAACTACTGACGCAGTTGCGGAACGTGCTAACCACTACGCCACCGCGGCGGGTCTCACACAGTATAACCATCACTCCAAAATTACCCTTGTTTTTCTAAAAAAAACAGTTCACCTTGACCAATCAGATGCTCACAAGTCTATAACGTGCGTTTCGTAATGAAGGAACTAATGTTATTATTATTACTATTATTACACTCCAAAAATTAAAATTTTAAACTAAAAAAATTATAAATTTATCGTGAGAAGGAGAAAGAAAAAGCATAATGGAGGATGGAAAAAAACGGAAAGAAATACAAGTCAAGTTTAGTAATTGTAGTAGACCAAGAGGTGCGGAACGGGAGCCAAAAATGGACAAGACAAAACTATGCAGACAGGAAAAAAAACAACACGTCCCATTTCGGAATTACGTACTTTCATGTGGTTGTCAAAACGCACACGGGGTTTAAAACGCGCACCCGGGCCGGGCCCTATGTGTTTATTTTTTGAAATTCATTTACATTGATTTAGGAACCACCGAAAAATACTTTAAAATGGCTCTTTTACCAAAAAAAAAAAAAATTTTCTTCCCACTATTGAATTTAAAAAAAAAAAGAAAAGGAGGGCAAGGGTGTGCGTGCGTGTGTGAAAGAAAATGAAGCCGAGACCATTTAAATAACGTGAGAATCTAACAAAAACAAGCACCATGACGGTGGTATGAACACCTGGTCCACGTAACCAACCAAAGATCAAAAACATTCCAAGTGGTCAAACTCGTATCAGTAAACAATGTTAACCACACAAACAATAATCAATTTAGATTGAAGAAAACAAAGGGTGAAATGATTTGACCTAGCGCACGAAACACCACCTCCCCCGTCCAATCTTTCGGCCTAGTAACAAGACTGAGACACCCCCTAAAAATCCTTTTACCACCAAATCATGGAAACTACCAGTAGCCATTACCAGAGTGCAACATTTCTTCATATCATTAAAATTATAAGAAAACTACTAAAAATTAAATAAACATCGATTTTAACATCATAAAACTCGCCAATATAATTTTATAGGACAAGGTCCTCCATTAAAAAGTTTTGTCCGGCCCGAGGATATCAAAAACCAACTCCTAAACCTTTTCTCGCTTATGGCAGGGTCGGGTATCCCCATTTTGTCCCTCTGAATGAACACAAGGGGGAGCGGCGAGTTGCGTTGGACACACCAGTGCTCGTCTGATCACTGAAGTTAAGCAACGCAAGCCCAGTTAGTACTGACATGGGTGGTCGCTCGGGAAAGCTGGGTACTGCTAATACCCAATAATCGTCGCATTAGTGTAGTGTCTGTGCAGTCTCTGCATAAGAACTGTGCTGTGGACGGGTCTCTAATGACCTCGTAGTTGACGGGACCTTAAACTCCAACAAACAACAACACTGTGTAGTTCTCACGCAGGAACTGCACAGACACTACATCAATGCGACGATTTTCGTATACTAGCTAGGTACCCAGTTTTCCCAAGCGGCCACCCATGTTAGTACTAGCTGGGGTTGCGCTGCTTAACTTCAGTGATCAGACGAGAACTGGTGTGTCCAACGCAATTCGCCGCTCTTCCGGTTTGGGACGAGGGCGGGAGGTTGGAGGGGGGACATCCACAAATTACCTACTTACTGCTCTGGGTATCACAGCTGCCGTACACCATTTCCTACCTGACTCAAAGTGAACCGCCGCAGTAGAACATGCATAACCATACAAATATATTTACAAACAAACGGAAGAGCAGAGAGCAAATAAATTCCGCTTTTCTTTTTTTCATATATTTGTACAAAATTATATAACCCGGGCGGTAACCCTCCTCCTCTTCTGCCCGTCCCCAGGACACAATCATTACAAGAGCACAATAGGGGGTGATTCACATATTACAGGTAGGTAAAAAGGAAAAAGAAGGTGGAGTTGGACAAGCATAATCTATACGATAAGGCCATTGACGTCCACTGACGCCAACAAAACATAAATTATGAAAATGACGCAACGCAGGGAGGGGGGAAGGAGGGTGTGAGGCGTGGCGAGAGGTAGGGGAGAGGAGGAGGAGGAGGAGGAACGAGGTAACATCTACACAAGGGTATCATTTGTCCCACCACAGTACTCCCCTCCACCTCCTCCAGTGCGCATCACCACGTCCCTAGGTGCCATTTCCGTAGGCAGTCACATCTCCAGTCAGGTGGTGGTGGTGGTGGCAGTACCGACACGAGACACCTTCTGTCTCCACTCCGCCCTTTCCCCTTCTCACTGGTTCCTTACCCCCCTTTCTTCACAACATCCAAAACTTTCTTATATCCTGGTAAAAATCTATTGTTCTCGGACCAAAATAATGAATATTCAAATCGATGGAAAAATAATATTATTTGGCTTTAAAATTAAGGGGGCGGAGGGGGGGGTCAGAAAGAAATGAGAGTCAGTACAGGACAATTTTCAGACGCCACCTCACATCTATTATGGTCCCGTTCCCCAGGGTCGGTAAAAAAAAAGGGAGTATCAACTTATTTCAAATGTCAAAGAATCCATAATGCATGACCTATAATAATAATAATCGGACAACATTCCTGAGGTCAGTCAACAAGCAAACCAACCAAAAAAAAATTATTTTAAATTCATAAATTACCATTATATGTATATTATTATTACTGTAATAGTAAAGTAACAAAAGCAATTTGGGGGGTGGGAGGAGGTTCAAATAATACGGCAATAGCCAACGACATCGTCCCACCTGAAAACCCCAAAAAACAGGACACACTCGTTACATCGAAAACCGGAAGTAGTAACACACTCTTCACAAATATCTAATATAAAAATCCTAATTGCAACTATTTGCTGAATAACAGACAAAAAAAAAAGATAACATATACTGTATTTTCATTCCTCCCACGAAGCAGCAGCGACAGTACATCTCCATTCGTCCCAATTCCCGAACGGGACGTCCCGACTGACAACCTTGTAAACCATTGGACATGTGTCACTTTCATGCATATATAAATTTCCCTCCAAATAAAAAAACACCAATTTTTATTGCAATTTTCCGCGAGTCTTGAAAAACCAAAACGAAACCACGCACGTACCCTTCCCCTTGGCGTTTAGTAATGATCTTCAAAGGGGTCAGATCCAGCTCAGACGTCCCCCTCCCTCCCCAACAATTAAAACAAATTAGGTTCTCTATTGGGCTCATTTCGTTGGTGTTTTAGGGCCCTTCAACTGCAACCCGTCCACTGCATAGTTCTAATACAGAGTCTGTGCGGGGGAGCGGCGAATTGCGTTGGACACACCAGTTCTCGTCTGATCACTGAAGTTAAGCAGCGCAACCCCAGCTAGTACCGACATGGGTGGCCGCTTGGGAAAACTGGGTACTGCTAAGACCCGAAACTCGTCGCATTCGTGTAGTGTCTGTGCAGTCTCTGCATCAGAACTACACTGTGGACGGGGCTCTAATGATCTTTGTAGTTGAAGGGCCCTAAAACACTGACAACAAACAACAACAACAGTCTGCGCAGTACCCAGTGTTTCCGAGCGGTCACCCATGCTAGTATTAACTGGGGTTGCGTTGCTTAATTTCACTGATCAGACAAGAACTAGTGTGTCCAACGCAATAAAGCCGCTACCTTCCACTAGGAGGAAAGAGGCGAACTCGTACAACTAAAAGAGACGACTACCCATGACAACAGTTCAACCTTACACACCACGTAGGGCATACTTCAAGCCGGGCCACAAGGCCCCTGGCTGTTTGTCCATGTAGAAAATCGATGCAATCAGGACGTGAAGGGGTGGATGAGTGGGAAGAGTGTCATAGGGATTGGTTACCTAACGCAGGCTAAAGATAATTTACTGACACCAGAGGGAGCGACTTATTGCGTTGGGCACACCAGTTCACGTCTGATCACTGAAGTTAAGCAACAAAACCCCAGTTAGTACTAACATGGGTGGCCGCTGGGGAAAACTGGGTACCGCCAATACCCAATAATCGTCGCGTTACTGTAGTGTCTGTGTAGTCTCTGCATTAGAACTATGCAGTGGACGGGGCTCTAATGACCTTGTAGTTGAAGGGCGCTAAAACACCAACAAACCAACCGACACCAGACAGGACGGGTGAGCTTCTCTCTCTCGCCCGAAAAAAACCACCCACCCCGCCCGGGCCAGAATTGAGTGTACAACTAATGACCACGCCCTGCCACAGCCTGAAGAAACCTTATATTAACTCCAGTATCCGCTTTCTCTAATTGATACATCATACCTATAATAAACAACTGCCAAAAAAAAGTCGTTATCAGAACCAAACACCGTGGGCCCCCAACAGGTCTCAACCGGAATTTCGCCTCAGGTTTCCACCTGTTGAAGAACCACATAACAACGGCAAAAAATGCAAACTTTGAAGAAAATAAGAAGACAACTCAGTTGATGATGCTCTTATGGCATTTGCCTGTCCGAAAACGTATACTGACAGTAGGCGGCGCTAGCATTCCACATCCGGCTCAAATCAAAACTGTTAAATGCAGGAGGAATCTCACCTTAAACGTCCTTCACCCTCGCCTTTTTTGAACCCCCACTCCATACCATTACTTTTCCCATGAGACAGACCGCCCCAGTTGTTGGGTGGAAAAAGCGCAATAGCCAGGATCGAACCCGGAACAAAGACTTCATAGTTCTAGTGAAGCGACTGCACAGACACTACACCAATGCGACGATTATTGGATATTAGCAGTTCCCAGTGTTCCCAAGCGGCCACCCATGTCAGTACTAGTTGGGGTTGCGTTGCTTAACTTCAGTGATCAGACCAGAACTGGTGTGTGTGGAAGTGACGCGAGTCTAGACCGAGTCCTGGTGAAGCATAGTGTCCTCAACACATTCGACGGAAGGTTCACGGAGAGATGCCTCCAGCCCGTCCTGCTCCATCCAATTCATCGCCTGTTTGTTTCGTTGGGGTTTTAGGGCCATTCAAACACAAAGGTCATTAGATCCCCGTCCACTGCGTAGTTCTAATGCAGAGTTTGCACAGACACTACGCTGTTACGACGATATTTGGGTATTAGCAGTACGCAGTGTTCCCAAACGGTCACCCATGCCAGTACTAGCTGGGGGTTGCGCTGCTTAACTTTAGTGATTAGACGAGAACTGGTGTGCCCAACGCAATACAGCCTCTCCCCCGAATATCAATAGACAGCAATTCATCTTTTTTTTTGATATCAGGACCCCCTCCATTGCTTCTGTCCGGTAGTCACCAGTGTCGTCACTGCGGCCTTCAACAGCCACCGGTATTCATAATACAGGGTGTATACTAAATCCAATTAACTTTTAGCAACTCCCCTCTTTCTCTCCATTTTCGGGCAGCAGCGGTGCCTTGACACCATCCAAGACAATGACAATTTTGATCAAAACTGGTAATTTCTGAAAATGGGAAAAGGGTGAAGCACAGAAATGAGAGGAACAAAACAATTTTTAATATATAATAACATTTTTTTTCTCACTGACAAGTCAGGTTCAACGCTAGTACCACTGGGTGTCCCACACCATCCCCACCAGGCCATGGTGGCACTTTGTAATTCGGAATGGTGGGTCTTAATTATCCGTTAAGTTTCGCACGGTAATAAAAAACCTTTTTTGAATGAAAAAAAAATGCTCCCCCGATGTCAAATTGCGCCATCACCACGCAGCCATTATTTTAGTTATGTACCTGTCCCATACGTAAACATTAGACACAATGACATTCAACTACACCTTTACTAATCATCTTCGAATAACTGATAAATTTGGGCCTTATAAAAAACATGACCATGAGAGTTCTAAGTGACCACTCATCCGTCTCCCTCTACCCCTCCTGGCCTTCACCCATCCCGTCCCATATGCCGTCTGACGTAACCTTTGCAGGATTTACGCTATCTGCCCAATCGTTTAACTTAGGGAGGGGGGGGGTACTTTAGTTGGCTAATTTAACTTCGGCCTTGTGGAGGTAATTTACCAACGTCAGGGGGCGGAGCGTACCCTTCCACAGCAGTAAATGTTGCCGATATACCCCATGTATCAAACGGGTTCTATCCCGTTCAACGAAAGACTGACATGGTTACACGTGCTCCAAGTCACGACTTGATTCCCGTACGGGACAAAAAGCAGACGAACTTGAAGCAATACTTCCTGTTGCCGGGTAAAGAAAACTCTACCGACCTCGATACCAGGATCGAACTCGCACCTATCAAGAGTTAAGCACGCAATCATTGCGCCACTGAAATACACATTTCAAGGTGGTGAAGAACTTCAGCTGTTACTAAGGCGGCAAGTCAGGTACTCGTCCCCACGACTTCATTTCTGACTGAAGACGCACTCCCGGATCGAACCTGTAACCTCAAACGCACGACAGAACTACGCTACCCAGTAAAACTCTAAAAGTATACTTGATATAAGAAAAAAAAATCAATCTTATCAAATGACGTCATTAACGCCTAACCCCGTTCCTGAACATCACTTCTGGCATCACCTGACAACACTTAATCTCATGTCATTTCATTTTATCAACACTGTCAATCTACAGAAATACATATCCTCATTTAGGTCCTAAACAAAATCGACATGGGGATGAGGACACGAGGTAAGGGAAGGTGAGGGGGGGAACCACAAAAACAACAAAGAGGTACATGACCTCTAAACGTAACACACCTTTCACATGAATCACACTAACAACACGTAATTATATACGGTACGCCATTAATCGTCTTAATGAACATTCATTAATCGTTAGCCTAATTTCGAGATCATTGAAACCGGCAGGCCGTAAAGAGGGGAACGGGAGGGGGGGGGTTACGAAAAGAGAGGAACAAAGCACAAGCACCTCCACCTGTCTCAAGTAACTATTACATCCCATTCTACGTACGTTCAATTTCAGTGAGCGAGAAACGAACTTATCAGTGGCAATTTCGTTACAATGCGACTGTCTGGGACAGTAAGAAAGATAAGGAGGGAGGGAGTATTTCGTGATGAGAAGTGAAAGGGTACGACATCCCTGTCCCCCTTCTCCCTCTTGTCCACTCCTAATAATAATAGTAATAATACAATTCATTTGTTGAATAATCCGTAAGAGGACACGTACCTCTCATGCCAACAACTTATACTAATTTGACTTCCCACACTCTCTTTCCTACGAAATTTCCCTCCACCCCATGAGGCCCTACTTAGTACTTCCTCCGTAACTTGATTCGCAGTAAATAACCAACCGGTTTAACGGCCACCTCTAATCTAGTGGTCAGTGATTAGAGATGATGACCGCCCTTAAGACTCACACGGCTAGTAGTTAACCTGAGTTTTACTTGTTATAGTACTCTCATGACATCAATGTCCTGATAGTGATGGGTTTATTGTAGTTATTTAACGTCGGCCTGTCAGTTCCCAAAAGGCTATTAACCGACATCAGGAGAGGATGGAGTGCTCAGGACTATCAAGTCCGGGAATTTGACGACTTATTAAACTTCCCAGTACAAAGGGGTTCTTTCCTCTAAATATCGTGGTAACACTGTAGGCACTACCACCCGACTAGCAAACAGCGACTTTATTTCCCGCCCGGGACTACAGACCCGAAAATACACCATTACTCCTGACACCGGCACCAGGTTGGAACTTCCACCCCATACAATGAAAACAGTAGCATCACTGACCTATCCCAAATTTGAAGTCCTCAACGCACGTCAGCATCTCGTAATGTAGTCGTTGATTCCCACAGAGATAGCGGTTGAGGTGAAAATTTACTTCTAGGACCCACGTCGGTCCTAGAAGTAAATAGGTTGAGAGTGCCTACACCAATAAAAGCTGTAGTTTGCGTGTAAAGAGACCCTCCTTAGGCGGAACCATGACGCTCCTGAAGGAGGAGATGAGGGTATTCCGCTTGCCCCTCTAAAGAAACAGTCCTGTGAAGCGCGGTACCAAGTGAGCTGCCGAAGGGGTGTAAAAATGGTGGCCGGCGGTCCTTGAAGCCTACAATTGCAGCCGCACAATCGATATCACGTAGCATAGAGGCGTAACGACAAGGGAGCGGTAGCCCTCGCGTGCAGCTGCAAGGGGGCACCATGGGCACTGTCTGACCCTCATGACAACGCACAAGTTACCAATGTGGCCTTCGGGGTACCCCCAGTTTGATGTGCCTGAGCTACCGAATTTTTTTCTGCTACATCACTTTTGTCACTCAACATGAGTCAACAACTATATTAAATAAAATACTGCGCCCAAATCTGCCTCCTCGCAACCACTTTCCTGGTTGCGTGGGCCTGCGAAAACATCCTAACCACTCCATTTAAAAAAACAACACTCACCGGGTGTAGACTTAAAGGTCAACATTATCGGGTCACTGTTGCGCAAAACTACTACAGAATGTTGGTAATAATTCCGCTTGTGGCAGGACCAGGTCTGCAGGTTCTCTCCCTCCACTCCCGCATATCTTCCACCAGGTCTCCGACCACCCCACACACTACTCTATCCTTACGAACAACCCGTTTCCACTTCTGCTTTAGTCTCCCCCTGCCCCGAGTACTTCCAACCACCCTGAATTCCAGTAATGGACCTAACGAGCTCCTCCTCCCCTCTTCTCATTCCATTCTACGTCCCAATCACGTACCGCAGGGTACTTGCATTCCATTGACGTGGCTCCTCCTTGCCCAACACACTTCTCAATATAGCATAGGTGACCTAACCACTTGCCTGTAAAACTTCCAACTTGATTGGGACCCTCCTATCACACAGGACTCCAACCACCCCGCACTGATTCTGTAGGTAACATCCGAGCCTATATTAAACGGTTTGAATTGAAATCGAAAATTACTGTCCGGTGGCAGCCTGTCGCCGCAGGAAGACGTATGATGTGAACCGACCCTAAATAGAATGCATCAGTTAGCAACAGGCGTCTATGGCAACGGCGGAAGAGAACGCGCGTCGGACTAAAAACCGTTTGAATCGTTGTTATGACGTCACGGAATTTCAATTTTTTTATTCGTCTGATGACGTCACATAACCGTTACAAAGGTGGGGGGGCGGTAATTAAAACGTAATTGTTGTCCTTAAAAATGATGGAAGAGGGGGGAAATTGAGAAGATTTATTAGGAATTGAATCAGTACATCAATATATACTAAAAATTATGTAATAGCATCATTATCTATTTCTAAAAGAAAAAAGCGAAAACACTGCAATTATGCAAATTTCATTCGTGCTCTTCAATATTATAGTGCTAAAGAAGCAGGCGAGATAAAATCACAGATACGCAATCACATCCTTTAATTTTATATTTCCCCCCGTTTTTATTATACAACAGACTATGAAACACTTTAATGTCATCATTAAATACTGCCGCCACCGCCGCTATTCACCAACGAAAAAACAAATTATTCTTTTATTGTTACGCAAAACGAATCTTACCTTCGTTCCAGGCAAGAGTCACATGCCGAAATAAGGGCGCACGTACTTTTAAGTAACTTCCGAAACATTTTCTCTAAAACTTATAAACGCTTCTGATAATCATAGTCACGTTTAAATTATTTCGCGGTAAATATAAAACAATATTTAAAATTTTTCACTTTCTCACAGACGCGTACACAAAAAAAGAACGTTTGGCAACCATTATGGTATTTTCGAATAGAACAATTAACGATGACGTAATCATTAGCGCGTGCGCTTCGCATACAAAGGGGAAAAGGATCATTATTACGTAACCATTAAATACCAAACAGTTTATCACAAATATATTTATCAGTTCAGGGGTCAAATTTCAGACCAAAGGTCAATAATATATTCCTGTATTCAACTGCCCTAGGCCCAAAATTCTTCATATCAAGTAATGATGCCACGTACCAAATAGCGAGTAATGTTATACTAATGGGTTGGGGAGTTGGCCAAGCAGCCATAACGGGCCGAACCTGGTGGTGGCTGCTCGCGGGTGAGTTGTTGTTGTTTGTTGGTGTTTTAGGGCCCTTCAACTACAAAGGTCATTAGAGCCCCGTCCACAGCATAGTTCTTATGCAGAGACTGCACAGACACTACACTAATGCGACGATTTTTGGGTATTAGCAGTACCCAGTTTTCCAAAGCGGCCTCCCATGTCAGTACTGGCTGGGGTTGCACTGCTTACCTTCAGTGATCAGACGAGAACTGGTGTGTCCAACGCAATTCGCCGCTCCCCTGCTCGCGTGGTGACAGGTTAGTAGGAGATATAGGAGAGGGGAAATTAGCAGTACCCAATGTTAAACCGACCACCCGCGTCAGTACTAACTCGGGCTGCGTTGCTTTACTTCAGTGATCTTTTATGTTAGTATGTTACACTAAGGGGTTGGGGAGTACGCCAAGCAGCCATAACAGGCCGAACCCTATGGAGGCTGCTCGCGGGTGAGGAGGTAAGTGTAGAGGACGTAGAAGAGGGGAGATTAGCAGCACCCAACGTTCACTATCAACCACCCATGGTGGTACAAACTTGGGTTTGCGTTGCTTAACTTCAGTGATTAGACGAGAACTGGTGTGTCCAAAGCAACTCAGCAACTCAGTAGGCCGGTATCCCCCTACAGACAACTTAGCCAATATTCCTGCGGGTTCCAGACGCCTGGCTGGGGTGATCCCAGTCAGAGCATGTTCAGTGGACCCTCAGAGCGGCGAGTTGCGTTGGACACACCAGTTCTCGACTGATCACTGAAGTTAAGCAACGCACGCCCAGTTAGTACTGACATGGGTGGTCGCTCGGGAAAGCTGGGTACTGCTAATACCCAATAATCGTCGCATTAGTGTAGTGTCTGTGCAGTCTCTGCATGAGAACTATACAGTGGACGGGTCTCTAATGACCTCGTAGTTGACGGGACCTTAAACTCCAACCAACAAACAACAATCAGACCCGACCCTGCCACAGACGGGATAAGGGTATGATGATGATGAAGATGTACCAAATGGCGAATATGCTGTACGGCTAGGGGTTCGATCCTTACAAAGGTAAGAACTCTGAAGGCAACAAATGATGAATTATGACGTCGTCTGAAAGTACCAGGAACTGCTTTTTTTTAAAACTGCACTACTATAAATAGACGAAAAATGGTCCACAACGTGGGAAACTCACCAACCTTCTGACGACGTCATCTTAACGTTTGAAGCTCAGGAAATTTGAAATAAATTTAGTAAACAAATCACCTTCCTTTAAAGGTCACGGTTAAATGACCAGAAAGGTGTAGATAACCTGAAATCCGTTACAAATTTGGAAACCTCATCATTTTTCATCATGTCCTTCTGATCCTCCCTACGAAAAGCATCAACAATAAAAAATGCTAAGAAAAACGGATCCTTAAGATGATAGACACACACGAATACACTTTATGAAATAATAACTGCTTGAAGAAGCCATAAACTTCAAAATGTCATACCTATAATAAAACTTTCAAGGTCATCAGCAAGAACCACACTGAAAGTTGTGAGCATTATCACCTAAGGAAATAAAAGCAATTATTAGTCCTGTTTCTGCCTCTGGCAGGGTCGTGTCAATGCTTATTTATCGTCGGCCTGCTGTTAGTTGGGGCACTCCACCGAGCTCGTATACTGCTAATACCCAGTAATCGTCACATTAGTGTAGTGTCTGTGCAGTATATGCATTAGAACTATGCAGTGGACGGGTCTCTAATGACCTTGTAGTTGACGGGACCTTAAACACCACCAAACAACAACAACAAACCGAGCTCGTACACCTGAAAATTTTGTCTCCTTTACCTGTTACACAGTGGAGAGGGTTCTTTCACGTGCAAATGACATCGGACACCACACGGGATACTTCCCATCCCAAGAAAGGCAAACTCAGGAGAAGAAGCCATCCCACCTCGATACAGTATCGAACCTAGAACCCTGACGTAGAAAACGAGCAGGCTACCTCCTGCGCCAGTGAGGAGGGAATTTCCACCTAAAATCCTAAAGAAACCAACTTCCTAAAATGTTTCTCCCTATTCAATCGTCTTCAGGTTTCAGGGAGACAGAGATAGAGACAAAAAAAAACAGAAAGAGAGGGTACGGCCGGCATCGCCCCACAGACAACCCGGCCAATATTTCTGAGGGTTCCAGAGGCTTGGCTGGGGTGTCCCCAGTCAGAGAAATTTCATCTATAGAAGGGGCTACTCTTAGATTAGGGACATGGAATGTGGGGTCCCTTACAGGAAAAAACAGGGGAATTGGGATTCTAAAGCGTAGGCAGGTGGTTGGAAGCACCCGGGGAAGAGGGAGAACGAAACAGACGTGGGAGTAGGTTGTCCGTAAGGATATGGTAGTGTGTGGGGACGGGAGTGGAGGGTTAGAACCCGCAGATCCAACCCTGCCACAGGTAAGATAAGGGTGTGATGATGATGGAGGATGAGAGGGAGAGGAAGAGAGAGAGGGGGAAGAAAGACAGAGAGGGAGGAAGGACACAGGCAGGATAAGGATATGATGATGAAGAGAGAGAGGGGAGAAAGAGAGAGGAAGAGAGAGAGGGAGAGAGGGGGAAGGAAGAGAGAGAGGAAGAGAGGGGGAAGGAAGGAAGAAAGAGGGGGAGGAAGAGAGAGAGAGGGGGAAGGAAGAGAGAGAGAGAGAGGGAGTGGAAGACAGTAAGAGGGGGCGCGAGGGAGGACACAGACAGGATAAGGGCATGATGATGGAGGAAGAGAGGGGGAGGATGAAGAGGAGAGAGATGGGGAGAGAGGGCGAGAAGGAGAGAGGGAGGGAGAGAGGGAGAAAGAGAGGGGGAGGGAGAGAGGGAGAAAGAGAGGGGGAGGGAGAGAGGG
>JAAFCE010001963.1:5006699-5066655 GCA_013389805.1 Trigoniulus corallinus | reverse complement strand
GAGGACACAGGCAGGATAAGGGTATGATGATGGAGGAAGAGAGGGAGAGGATGAAGAGGAGAGAGGGAGGGAGAGAGGGCGAGAAAGAGAGAGGGAGGGAGGGGTGAAGGAAGAGAGAGGGGAGGAAGGAAGAGAGAGGGGAGGAAGAGAGAGAGAGGGGAGGAAGAGAGAGAGAGAGGGGAGGAAGAGAGAGAGAGAGAGGGGGAAGACAGTAAGAGGGGGCGCGAGGGAGGACACAGGCAGGATAAGGGCATGATGATGGAGGAAGAGAGGGAGAGGATGAAGAGGAGAGAGGGCGAGAATGAGAGAGGGAGGGAGAGAGGGCGAGAAAGAGAGAGGGAGGGAGGGGGGAAGGAAGAGAGAGGGGAGGAAGAGAGAGAGAGAGGGGGAAGACGGTAAGAGGGGGCACGAGGGAGGACACAGGCAGGATAAGGGTATGATGGAGGGGGAGGATGAAGAGGAGAGAGAGATGGGGAGAGAGAGGGAGGGAGAGAGGGCGAGAGAGAAAGAGAGATGGATGGAGAGGGGGAGAGCGAGAAGGAGAGAGTGAGGGATGAAGACACACACACAGAGGGGGAGGGGAGTGGACATGGGATGGAGAGGGGTTCACTTCTCGTTAAATTGATCATAAAAGTTATTTTTGTTATTATCTTACCTCTCATATCTGCATATACTATTATCACTTAACGGTCTCTATTGTTGCTTTATTTGTGTCATTTTATGTCTCTTTGGCTCGCGTCTTTTCAGATAGCAACTACCTTGGATGATTCAACAATAGCCTATCCAAATGCAAATAGTGTCATAACACGCCTGAAAGAAAATAGAAATTATTAAAATAAATTATCATTATTACACAGTCTGAAATCTATATTTTATGTTCTTAAAAAGTAATAATTATATTATCACTCAATAATGATAAAAAAAACAGCATAATAATCATTATTATAATGCATTAGTGAATTTCCCATTCAATTTTATTGAAATTAAAACCTACATACCACAGCAGTCACTTCCGCCTTTCCTTAATAAACAATGAGGGTGAAAGAAAAGACTTGATTTGGTTTATCCAGTTAATTTCAATCGACTTATCTATTCCGCATACAGCCTTCACGAAGCGGCGAACTCCTTTCGTCCCATTTACTGCATGTACAGTATTCAAAAACAAGAATTTGCCGGCGTCGGGAGGCGAACTCCTACACCTAGAAATAATTGTCGATTTACGAATATATTTTATTATATGGTAGAGGGTGTTATATTCCGTGCAGAAGTGACAAGGTGCACTCCCTTTCCTCTCCCTCTAAGACTACTTACTGTACTATTTACTCCACGAAACGAGCTACTTACTTCACTCAGTATCGAACCTGTGACCGTGAGCTAACGAGTCAAAGACTATCATGACGTTTATTTTCATTACTCCCATCGCATGGCTACCATTACACCTACGTTTATTTTCTTTGTAATTTCCATTACATCCCATTCGGTAAAGAATAACTAACAAGACTTAGTTGAGTTTCCGTATTGTGATGGGGGCGGCGAATTGCGTTGGACACACCTGTTCTCGTCTGATCACTGAAGTTAAGCAGCGCAACCCCAGCTAGTACTTACATGGGTGGCCGCATGGGAAAAATGGGTACTGCTAATACCCAAAAAATCGTCTTATTAGTGTAGTGTCTGTGCAGTCTCTATGCTGAGGACGGGGCTCTAATGACCTTTGTAGTTGAAGGGCCCTAAAACACCAACAAACAACAACCCTTTTGTGATCAAACGCTGACGCCTCGGTCAGGGTCGAACCTGCGAAGCATGAGTTTAAAGAATACATTTCTAATTGACCTACCGAGGGATGAGGTGTCATATCAGGATCCGGTCGATTTTATTCTTCAGTGGTGATTTCTGAAGTGATATGAGGAAGGGTAAGCAGAGTTCGGCTGTCCCGTTTGTGGAAAGCTTTCCTTATTTTAACTTTCGCTACTTTTTAACGTCCCGTGTAGCAGCTACACCAGGTGCCACAGTCATCATTCCGAAGTAGAAACGTTTCCTTCAATTTACACAAAGAAAAATTGAAATATTAAAGAAAAATAACTTTTTAGATAGTAAGCTAAAAACTAACTGCTTACGTGTATTGTTTCATCAAGTGACAACTTCTTTTCTCCAACATTCTTTGATCACTTCCGCCAGATTCGTCATTCAAATTAATTGTAACTTAAAAAAAATTGTAAAGAAAAATGCCTTTGGCCAAATTGGACATACACAAACATGTTTTCATCCGTTTTACAAATGAAAATAATGAATTAACACAAAAAAATCCTAATATCCGCTAAAAAAAAAAAACTAAGAATGAAATTATGCCTGAGATAGAGGAACTTACAATATGTTTTGTGGGTCAAGGTTAATTTATATACTGTACGTATTTTTTCTTATGTTTTGATAGATCCTTTATATGAAGAAGGTCATTATGGACTATGGACAATTTGTTTAACCGTTTTTGATGGACAATTACTACCGAATGAAGATTGCATTACCAATGTGGCACATTTTCACCCAAGTTGTAAGTATTTCTTTCATAAATTATGCTAACAATTAGAACTGTGCCTGCAACTGGATAGAGGTACATTAGAAATATCATCACACCCTTATCCTGCCTGTGGCAGGGTCGGGTCAGCAGGTTCTAGCCATCCACTCCCATCCACAGTATCTGCCATCAGGTCCCCGTCCACCCCACACACTACCATATCTTTACGGCACCCTGCTCCCACATCTGCGTTCGTCTCCCCCTGCCCCGGGTGCTCCCAACTACCTGCATTCCTGTAACGGACCAAACTAGCTCCTCCTCCCCTCTTCTCATCACGTGTCCATACCATCTCAATCTCCTCTCCCTCATTTTACAACGATGTTCCCCATCCCCAAACTACCTCTAATATACTCATTCCTATTTTGTTTGTTGGAGTTTAAGGTCCCATCAACTACAAGGTCATTAGAGACCCGTCCACTGCATAGTTCTAATGCATATACTGCACAGACACTACACTAATGCGACGATTATTGGGTATTAGCAGTACCCAGCTTTCTCGAGCGACCACCCATGTCAGTACTAACTGGGCTTGCGTTGCTTAACTTCAGTGATCAGACGAGAACTGGTGTGTCCAACGCAACTCGCCGCTCCCTACTCATTCCTAATCCTGTCAACTCTCGACATCCCGTTCATATACCGCAACATTCGCATCTCGGCTACTTGCATTCTATTTACAGTGCATGACTCATTCCCACTCCAAATAGCATAGCGGGCCTAACCACCGCCCTGTAAAACTTCCCTTTCAACTTGATTAGGACCCTCCTATCACACAGTACTGCACTTGCCTGTCTCCACTTTCAACGCGGCAATTTGCGTTGGACACACCAGTTCTCGTCTGATCACTACAGTTAAGCAGCGCAACCCCAGTTAGTACTGACATGGGTGGCTGCTTGGGAAAACTGGGTATCCAAAAATCGTCGCATTAGTGTAGTGTCTGTGCAGTCTGTGCAGTCCCTGCATCAGAACTACAGTGGACGGGGCTCTAGTGACCTTGTAGTTGAAGGGCCCTAAAATACCAACAAACAAACAAATCCACTTTCAACCAACCCCATTGATTCTATGGGTCATATCACAGTCCATCTCCGCATTGCTTTGGAACGTTGATCCTAAGTACTTTACATCTTGCACCTTTTTCACCAGATCGCCCCTAGAAAGCACGGCACCATTCCTTCCCTGTCCGTCCCAATTGAAAGCTAAATACCCTGTCTTCTCTCCTCCAATATCGTTTAGTCTCTTCTCTAATTGTTCTCTGTAGTCGCTAAGTTTCCTTATATTGTCGGTATTACCCTGCAATGAGTGGCCCGTTCTGAATGAAAAGGTATGAACTTAGTGCCGAACCTTGGTGTACCCCAACTTTCAATGGGAAGCCTCCAGTATTTCCCCAAGGAGTCCTTACTCTGGCTTTGAACATATCCTGCACTATCCGAATAGACCCTTCTTCTACCGCCCCGTTTTTGTAATACCGCCCAAACTACCTGCCGTGAAAATCTAATTAGAAATATTAAAGAAAAAAATAATAATAACAGTAGAGTTTTTTTTAAAAGGAAAACGCTTACATTGAATTTCTAAATGGGTATTTATTGCAGCATGGCGAATCTTCGCTGGAATAATTGCCACCATCAATGTTGTCCTTTCACTTTTGTTTTTGGCCGCAATTCCTTTTCAAGTTCGTCATCTCAAAAGTGGGACACCAGTCTACTGTAAATACAAAACGTTGACCAGAATTAAAATGGTACTGAGTATCGTTGGAGGTGAGTTATGATGAATATATTTCAAATATTACATTTTTCTCCTTCCGTTAAAAGAAAAAAGATCTGAATGAAAATAAAATAATAATTCCTAAAAGAAGTCGGTCAACCATTTTGTGTTCTAAAAGAACGTTTCTCGTGACCGTGCGTCGTCAACGCAACGACCAATCAGAACGTCACTTTCGACTAGAATGCTCTCATTATCTGCGCATGCCGCAAGCTTTCAATTGGACCCACGTGGCGCTAAATCCACGTGCTCCTATATCCACTACTGACATTTAAAGGGCAACGCATATGCGCAATACGGTCATAGCTGTTTCGTCTCCATGGCAACGCATCTGCCTTCATCTTCACAATGCTATTGAATCAAATAGATGGAGTGTTATGGCGAATCTGAATACATTTGGTGCCTTTTTCTTCTCGTTTTCTTGTAGTTATCTGTGCTATTATGGCAGCTGTTCTTTTCGGCATTCATTCTCATCATAAAAACTACAAAGAGCCAAAAGGATGGTCGTTTGGATTGCAGGTAAATTCTGAACTCGTAGTGTTTTAAAACCATGGTCTTCTCTACGTACAGTACTTGTTACTAATTCCTTGCAATTTCGTATTTCAGATTATTGTCATCGTAGTTGAAGTATTCCTACTGATTGCATCATCAGCAGAAAATGTGGTAGCCACCAGGATTGACCAAGCCAGTCCAGAACCTCAGTATCTATTTACTTTGACAGGTAGCAACAAGAAAACAAATGCAATCAGCAGCAATGACCCGTTCAAATTTCCGTCATTGAATCCAACCCTTTCACTATCATCCAACGCCGGCAACCTGTTGAGGAGTGCAATGAAGAAAACTAATGACGACAACAAACTAATAACTAAAGATAATCCAATATTTATCGATTCGGATAATGAAACATATCCGTCGAAAACGAAACAACAACAATCAAGTGATATCAGTATTATTGAAGTACCTGTTACAATTAATCCAAATAACAGGTTGGATTTTTCCATCAAAATTCATCAGAATTCATTGCCAACGGTAGAAAACGTGTCGGAAATTTATTCGCAAGATTCTGGACCGTTGAAATTTAATAATTCGTGTACCGCCGTAGGAAGATTTCGGGTCGAAAAAATAGCAGATATGTACACAGTAAAACAAATAACAGCGTCAAATAGTGAGTCCAATCCTTTCGCGTATGATAATCAAGCCTATATTAAAGGTTCAGAAGAATCACTTATGAAAGTTGGTTAAAAAATTAAATTCTTTAAAGATTGTTTTTTTTAAAAAGAAAATACCTTTCATAATCGTGGTTTTTTACAAGTTTTCTTCCTGCAAACTCTTTCAACTAGTAAAATCTGGACAATTTAGAAGAGTATTTCCCCGCATCATCAAATTTGGCAACATTAAAGAGAGACTATTACAAATGTTAGCTTAAATAAATAAAATACTTACAACTCACCCATACAACCAACATGAAAGAAAATCGGAAGTGACCAGTGCTAGTAATTTATTGGAATACAGAATTTCTTCTAACGGGTGGATAACAAGTGTATGGACATCACTGATCGACGCTGGACAATTTCTAATTGGCATTGATCAAATAGTTTTTAAAGAAACATTTCAGAACCTTCTCGCCAGAGAATTCAAGTAGTAGTGTTGATAATTTATATTCCGGAAGAGAGAATAAAACAATAATATTTTAGTGACGAAATAAGAAATCGGTTATAGACTGCAGAAGGACACGACGCACAGACAATGACAAAACCAACATTTCAAGAGCAGTAAATAAAATTTTATGTTCCTATATTTTCTCTCCGAAACCAGATGTTTCAATTCAGAATTTAAGTACTGAATGATAAACAATTTTCTGCGTCTCTTAACTCGGAAGAGAGAGATAGAGGAGGAGGAGCAAGCTGAGAGAAAAGCATTTTTTAAATGAGCATAAATTACGAGAAATACTTTTAGACAATTATTTTTAAATGATATACAGTAGAGTTTGGCTATAGCGAACCCGTTAATAACGAACTCTTGGTTATAACGTACTGCATTTCAACAATGAAAGTTTCCCAGTGAAATCGTTCTCAATGAAATCTTTCACTCGTTATAAGGAACTTCGGAAATAGCGAACCGTTTTTAGTACGTTTTCCTGGTTCGTTATAACTAGACTTCACTGTATTGTCTTTCTTGTTTCAGCGGCTGAAACATTGTGCGTGTGATTTGATCTTTTAATGCGATTAAAATCTATATTGATAATGAATGTTAATTAAGAAATCTCTCTTTGAAATCACCCTAATAGCTTTTTGAACAATGAAAAATCAATTCAATGGACTGGCGGGAAAAGAAGCCTACTTTACAGTAATTCAAGTTTAAATTACATACCTTTAAAAAAATGAAGCATAATGAACTGAGTCATTCGTCCGTGAAATCCTGACCAGGTCAATAAACTCTAAAAGCCACGCATAAAAAGTTCGCTCAACTACGTCATGAGAGCGAGAGAAATCTACGACAAGTAAAATATTACATAAAACTTAATATTAAGTATGAAATTAATGTCTAGTGATAGGGCCTACCTAACTTTAACTATAATAAGAACCTCATTTCAAAAATTCTTTACGACGATCGATGAACAGTTATATTTTTCTCAAGCTCTGCAATCAGAAAGATAGTTAAACTCATGAAACGTGCATCGAAATCAATATTCTCACCAATAAAAAACAGATCTGAATTCAATCTACAGTAGATAGTTTTTTTATGATCTATACACAATAATCTCTTCATCCAAACTTCACGTGGTGATTTTGACAGTTTCTAATAATTCAAAACTAGGACGAAAGCAAATAACACACGTACGTAGGCCTCAGACATCTTAAGATCTGCATCTGAAAAAAAACTCAACTGAAGAGAAACAAAATAAACATTCAGAAAATAATTTCAGAATAACAACGATAAATTTATTTAATAAGAAAAGATGCTGAGAAATAAATAACAGATGTGATAAAGAGGTTTGAGAAAAGGAGACATTTACAAGAAGCTTACTAACTGAATGAACAACGTTGACTTCTTCTCTCAAAAGTCCAACCTAACCTTCAATACGCATGCACACTCACTCACTCACTGCAGTAGCATTCGTCGTTGATATCAGCGCCATCTAGGGAACGTTTGAGTCACTAAGTTCCCCTTTCTTATTTTTTTTTCTTCAAAGTCCAAGGAGGAGGAGGACGAGGAAGCGAACCTTACTTCTCAAGAAAAACAACAAACTAAAAATATATATTTAACAAACAGCGTTACTACCTCGCATACTGATACTCATCCTCCTATCAAATATCGGCGAATCGTACAAACTACGTTTTACTTTCTCGTAAGGAATTTTCTTGGTCGAATGAAGACTCCCATCTGTCGAGGCTCGATCCCGAAATCTTGGATTCACCGCATCCAACGAATTCTGTCTCGATTCTAGCAACCTATCAGTCCAGGGCGTTCCCAAACCCGGCAGAGGTAACGGCGACATGGTCGATTTAGTACTAGTACCAGCAGCAGAACTGATGAACTTGAACGAATCTAAATTGACCGGACCATGGTGCAGGTCACTCGTTGACCGTTTTAATTTCGGCGTCTTGAAATTATTCTTCCATTCTTGATACAATTCTTCAAACACCATCTGAACTTCTTCAGGACTCTCCCGAACCGAGATCTCGTAAAAGCCCACGCATCCAATGTCCCGAGATCTCTTCTTACCCTCTAATCTGGTCACCATTCGATCTCCCAATTGATCTTTCTTGTTCCCAACCAAAATGACCGGAACATCCGTCATCGAATCTCGGAATCCCATCGTCTGCAAGCGCCTCCTACGTTTGTTGTAATTGATTAGAAATTTCAGCCTGTTGATCTCGTCGAAACTGCACTTGTCCGTCACAGAGTACATCAAGACGAACGCTTCCGCCCAACGAATGTTGGCTTCCAACTGCAGGCATTCCGTTTCCTGAAAACATTTAGAAAATGACGTCATCAGTGACGATAATAACATTCCTCTAATAACCTCATTGCCTCAGGTCTGAAGGCAATTTATGGGAGGCAAGCTGTTGAAACAGGAAAGGGTTAGGGCAAGTAAGCACTGGGATACAACTTAGTTCATCAATGGTTCCTAGATTAACACCACCACCACCACAAGTCCATTCTAAAGAAGTCACCCATTCGGCCAGAATCGAACCTGCCACCACCGACTAGCGAATCAAGCGCGTTATCAATGAGCCACTGAGGCTCGTTTTAGGGCCCTTCAACTGCAACGGTCATTACGGCCCCGTCCACTGCGTAGTTCTAATGCAGAGTATGCAAAGACACTACGCTGTTACAACGATTTGAGTACTGCCAGTACCCAGTGTTCCCAAACGGGCACTCATGCTAGTACTAGCTGGCATTGTGTTGCTTAACTTCAGTTGTTGTTTGTTGGTGGTTTAGGGCTCTTCAACTACAAGGTCATTAGAGCCCCGTCCACTGTGTAGTTCTAATGCAGAGACTGCAAAGACACTACACCAATGCGACGATTTTTGGGTATTAGCAGTACCCAGTTTTCCCAAGCTGCCACCCATGGCGGTACTAGCTGGGGTTGCGCTGCTTAATTTCAGTGATCGAACGAGAACTGGTTTGTAAAACATAATACTAGCCTTCCCCAGGGTTGTTTAGATAATGCACCAGAGTAAACGGTGGCGTAACTTCAGTTGTGGCGCCCGGGGCAAGAGGCATTCGAAGCGCCCCTACCCTGCTACTTGCCCTGAGCAGACATGGTACACGTATGTAGGCACTTCTTATTTGCCGTAAAGTCGTCGTACAGACATTGTGTAGTGGTGGCTGACTTCCAGAAGGCGTCCCCTCCCAAGGTGGCGCTTTGTCCGGCGCCCGGGGCAATTTGACCCCATTGCTCCTACAAGTTGCGCCACTGAGTGTAAAGGGGGCGCGGAAGACAAATGTTTCCATTATAGCAATAGTATCCAATATGCTATCACTTACATGAGATTGTCCGGCGCTGTCCAAAATTTCAAAGCAGACCGCTTCTTTACAAATGACCGTTTGAAATGTGTATATCTTTTCTACAATACAAAAAATAAAACAACTATAAATAACGATAATTTGTTGTGGTCAACAAAATGGTCATTATAAAATGTGATTAAATGTTATGAAATATGGTAGCCGGCTGGGTCAAAATACCGTTCAACAAACAAGTACTCGACGCCCCCCCCCCCCCCGCCATAGATACATTTATGGTTTCTCTCCCTCCCACAGAAGAACCCTAACAACTCGCTTCAGCCAGAGTTGAACCTGTGTACCAAAGGGGCACACCACTGCCAATTAAAACAACAACGGAGAGCGTCCGGAAGCAAACAAAAGCAATAAATTAAAAACCTTTTTCCCATTTATGGCAGAGTCGGGTATTTGTCCTGAATGGATACAAGGGTGACATATTGGACCGGATTTTGACGCAACCGGCTGCCGAACAAAGCTGCAACCCCTATGCTTATTTATCATTGGCCTACTGTTGGTTTGAACACTCCACCGAGCTCCCACACCTGGAAATCTTGCCTCATGTACCCGTTGCATAGTAAAGAGAGTTCGTTTCCGTGCAGTGGTGACATCGTACACACCACACGGTAGGGCACCGGCTTTACTACCCATCCCCAAGGAAAGCGCACTCAGGACGGCACTCTTGCCCGAAAGAAGTCAATCCATCTCGATCCAGTATCGAGCCTGAAGCCACTGACGTAGTAATCGAGCACGTTACCTCCTGCGCCACCGAGCCGGGTCGGAGGGCGTCTGGAAGCAGATTAATGCCTGGTTCCGTATACCCACGCGCTAACGCTATTAGCGTTGAATCAGACGACACAGCACAAAACGTGGTGACGTCACAACGCTACTTCGGGCGCCACAGAGTAGCTATGCGTGACGTTATTAGAGTTGATAGGTGGTCCACTCAAATAGCGTCCCGCAAATCACGCTGCACTCTGATTGGCTGGCAGTTGAGCTGTTTGCTTCAGTTAGGTTGTGCGTGACGTGACTCCAAAAAAGCGCTACATATAAGGAATTGCGCTGGCGCTCCTTTCTAAAGCGCTTGCACAGAACGTCATCAAAATGTCGACAGCGTCGACGTAACTAGCGCTTAATCGTGGTGATACTGAACTAGACATTAATGCCACACTTCAACGCTAATCACGTCATCACTGATGACATTTTGATGACGTTTTGTGCTAGTGCGTTATGAAGGACCGCCAGCGCAATTCCTTAAGTGCAGCGCTTTATTTGGAGTCACCGCACGCCGCCGTCATGTCTTACATTATCCTCCGCCATTTTTGAAGCAGACAGCTCAACCGCCAGCCAATCAGAACGCAGCGTGACTTGCGGGAAGCTATGTGAGTTGACCACCTGTCAACTCAACTACCGTCACGCATAGCTGCTCTGCGGCGCCCCAAGTAGCAGTGTGACGTCTGATTCAACGCTAATAGCGTTAGCGCGTGGGTATACAGAACCAGGTATAATAAACGAGGGTTCGCATCCTACCCACGCCTTTTCTGGGATTCAAAACCGTCATCATCATCATACCCTTATCCCGCCTTCGACAGGATCGGGTCTGCGGGTTCTAACCCTCCATTCCCGCCTATCTAGGTCCCCGTCCACTCCACACTACCACATCCTTACGTACAACAAGCTCCCACGTCTGCTTCGGTCTCCCCTTGCCCCGGGTGCTTCCGACAACCTGCATTCCTGAAATGGCCTTGACGAGCTCCTCCTCTCCCCATTACGTATCCATACCACCTTAACCTATTCTTCCTCCTTTTTTGGCGATGTCTACCACCCCCAGGCTACCTCTAATATAGGCCCTACTCATTCCTAACAGCGATTCAAAACCATCAGACGACAAAAGTCTCATTTCCAAGGCCAAACATATCCTAACTTTCCTACAACAAATAATCGAAATATCGATAATATGACTCATTTGATTAAAAAAATAATCTAATAGCGCAACCGCTGTCAACAAAATATCAACTGCAATTCAATGAACGTCGATTTCTTGACATCGACATTCCATTAAAGGAACAGGGTTAAAAGAGGAGAGAAAGTGCCTTATCCCCTCTGGATCTGGATTACATTGCACGCAGAGTGATCCCTAGGGCCAGACAGTAGTCTTCCATTTCCCCACTTTCAAACTTTGCAAACGCCATTTGAATAAATAAATAGAATCCACCACCAGATGGCTAATCTGACACAGTGTCCATTACAATTGAACATAAAGCAACTCCTAACCCATTTCCCGCCTATGGCAGGGTCGGGTACCCATCTTGTCCCTCTGAATGGACACACGGGCGATATATTGGTCATCGATTTTTTTGCAAAGCTGCAACCCCTACGCTTATTTATCGTTGGTCTAGTGTTCGTTGGGGAATTTTACCGACGCCAGAGGGCGAACTCCTACACCTGGAAATTTTGCCTCATCTACCCGTTGCATAATAGAGAGGGTTGTTTTACGTGCAAGTGCCATCGTACACCCACACGGGACCCCGGTTTTACTTCTCAAGGCACACTCGCGGCCTCTCTCTCGCCCGAAAGAAACCGACCCACCTCGGTCCAGTATCGAACCTACAACTACTGACGCAGTTGCCGAGCGTGCTAACCACTACGCCACCGCGGCGGGTATTTAGAACTGAACATCATCCCTAAAAAAAATATTCCGCCTAAGGAAATATTCCTCCAGGTGGCGAGGTCCTACACCTGGAAATTTTGTTATGACCTATAGGTATATTTTACTTCGTATAGCAAAGGTTCTTTTTGGTGCAGTGGCGACATGGTACACACCCCACACAGTGGGACATCGACTTTAGTTCCTATCCGGCCGAAGACGCGGTGGACCTTCGCACCTCGGTCCAGGATCGACCCTGGAACCACTGATACAGTAGCCCATAAACGATTTACAACCGATTGCCCTAATCCCCAGTAAATACATTTACCATCACCCTCCCTGTAGATGGCGTTTCTGCGCGACGACAACAACAACGCTCCCTCCGTCCAGATTCGGAGTGACGATGTCTATCGATTTACAACAATCACATTCCCCACAATAAAATTACCAGGCATTTTCATAGAAAGGAGAACTGGCGGGCTGACACATACCTCGGCCCCAGGCTCAAAATCTAGTCTTTCAAATAAGACCCTACGCAACATTTCAAAGACCTAAAGGAGTGGAAGGGGTAAACAAAAGAAGCACGACCTGAAACCACCTCAAGTTTCCATTTCGGAAATTGAATACACAGGCTTCTATTCAAATTAGTTCCCATCTTGAACTTGAAAAAGCAGCCCTAGGCCCAAGAACTCTCACTGCTTTTCATATCAGACATTATACAGAGGAGTCCAGAGGAAGAACCAGTAAGATTAATTTCTCTTGTTTGATGGCGGATAACACATTTCTAAGCAAACAAAACGACTAAGCCCTTAGGGCATTTATAACACAGTCCTAATCCATTTCAAGTCACAAAAGGGCTGCCCCCCACAAGTCAATAAGGGCCCTATTGCATTACAGGAATATTACCAGCAGTCTGAAGGACCGCAGTCCCGTAGAACACTGTCTACAAGTTCGGCCCCCTTCCCACCCACGGAAAATCTTCTATGGACGCCTTTGGGGCAAATCCTTGCGTCGTTGGAGCCCAGGACCCTTCCTCCTCCATCCTGTCAGTTACAACTTGTATTAGAGTAACAAAATACTATTAAAAGGAAAAATCGATGTAGGTGAAGCTGCTCGATAATTGAATGTCAAGGTTCGAGTTCAATTCCTAGAAGGGCTATCATTATCACTAATTACACCACAGCAAGACCCACCTACGCAAGCCCACAGCACTCCTCTCTACACTAGCAACCGTTATTATGAGTTATTAAGTTAAATATAATAAACACAACAGTTTATTAGTCCTCCATGGCTGCGGGCCTGCGTGGTGTCTACCAGGTCACCGCTGCACGTAACCTAACCCTTTTCCCACCTAAGGCAAAGTCAAGCACTCATTTGTTCAGATGAAACGAACGACGTTCAGGACAAACTATTGAATGGTATATTTACGCAGCCGGCTGCCGCCTATATGCTGCATTCCACTGCTTATTTAACGCCGGCCTATTCGTTGGGACAGTTCTCCTCCACGGAAACCAGAGGGCTAGCTCCTACACCGGGAAATGTTGCCGATCTTCCATTCCACGTAGAAAGGGTTCGTTTACGTGCAGTACGGCGACATCGTACACACCACACGGGGCCACGACTTTAAATCCAATACGGTAAGTCCTGCTCCAATACGACTATCCTGCAACTACCGACTGACAAAATCAAGTTAACCATCCATTCACAAGGGGCCCCAATGGTACTTTATAACTGATTTTCGTTTCTGGATTCATTTATGGATTCTGGATTCATTTAATGGGTTGGGGAGTTAGCCAAGCAACCATAACAGGACGATCCTTTAGGAAGCTGCTTGCGGGAGATGAGGATGTAGGTAGTGGACATAGGGGAAATTTGCAGCACCCAACGTTCTTTAACAATCACCCATTTTGGTACTAACGTGGGCTTGAGCTGCTTAACTTCAGCGATCTCACGAGAACCGGTGTGTTCAACGCAACTTGGTGTTTTAGGGGGTTTCAACTACAATGGTCATTACAGCCCCGTCCACTGCGTTGTTCTAATGCAGTCTGCACAGACACTGTTAGGACGATTTGTGGGTATAGCAGTACCAAGTGTTCCCAAGCGGTCACCCATGCCAATACTAGCTGGGGTTGCGTTGTTTAATTTCAGTAATCAGAAGAGAACTGGTGCGTCCAACGCAATACAGCCTCTTTTATAAGTGGAACCGAAGGGTGAAAGGAGTGCTCCTTTTTCCACCCCTTGTTGTTTCCTGCACTTAACTAGAATTGAACTTGCGCTATTTGGTAGTTTGTTACACCAACGGGTAGGGGAGTTGGCCAAGCAGCCATAACGCACCGGACTCTGTGGAGGCAGCTCGTGGGTGAGGAGGTAAGATTTGGGGAGTTAGGAGTGGGGAAATTAGCAGCAGGGACGTAAGGAGGGCGTGGCGAAGAAGGCGCCCGCCACGAGCGCAACTGGCTTCGGGGTGCAAAATTTTTAAGCTTTTTATCTTTATTGGATAACGGGGAGGCGCAAGTTAGACACTTGCCACAGGCGCTTCGTACCCCCGTTACGGCACTGATTAGCAGTACCCAGTGTTCCCAACCGCCACTAGTGTAAAGAAAGGGTCTTTGATGAAGTACGGGGCTCTTTCCAGGTGGGTCGCTTAAAGTTATCAGAGAAATTAGAGAGTTTTATTGCAACGGTTTTTGCAAACGTACGCTACGCAACGTTACAATAGAGAGTTTTCTGGCTGCGGTTCTATCCGACGCACGCTACGTAATGCAGACGAATTGTCAACTGCGCAAACTCGGACACTGCATGCGTCTGCGCATTTCACGATTCGTCTGCATTGCGTAGCATACGTCGGATAGAACCGCAGCGTTTTTGGTTGACGTACGCTACACGTTAAGTAGATGACAATTCAACTGCGCAAGTGCAATAGTTATTAGAGAGTTTTCTGGCTGCAGTGCTATCCGACGTACGCTACGCAATGCAGACGAATCGTGAGCTGCGCAGACGCACGCCGCATCTGAGTTTGCGCAGTTGACAATTCGTCTGCATTGCGTAGTGTACGCCGGATAGAACCGCAGGCAGGAAACTCTCTTTTTCCTTACTGATGCATCTGTCAGTCACGCGGTTTGCGTACGTCTTTGCGTGCGTCCGTTGACGCTGCAAGAAAACTCCCTTTTAAGATTCGTTGCGTTTGCGCAGTTGACGATTCGTATGCATTGCCTAGCGTACGTTTGCAAAGCAACGTTCCTTGGAAGGCACCGTCGCAATGCTGTCATCCTGCAAACTAATTTAATTAAAAAAAAAAAGGGTCCAAGATATTTTTAAGTACACAGGAAGTAAAAGAAGAGAGAGGAATTTCAACCACGCTACACATTTTAACATCTTCCTTTTGCTCCTTTTTTTGACACCCTTTACAACTCAATTATTTATAAAAAAGGATCGTTAAAAAAACACCCCCACTAAATTTTGAAATGCATTTTCATGCTCCAAATAAATTGTGCGATTGTCAAAAAATTAACCTCCTTTATGTGATATTTCGGAAAGTAGATTACTAGCACCACCACCACGTTGTTCAATGCCTGGAAACTGGGACACCGTATTTTCTTGCCGCCGCCACCACCACACTGCAGTGGAAGGAGCAACCAACACCTTAACGTCAGATCTATAAACCATGGATACCGGAATAGAGTTACACTGCAGAAATTTGTGACCAATCACTGCGTTTCAAAACTATTTCACTGTCGTTTGCCGCATTCGGAGTGAGCGGTGAGTTGCGTTGGACACACCAGTTCTTGTCTGATTACTGAAGTTAAGCAACGCAAGCCCAGTTAGTACTGACATGGGTGGTCGCTCGGGAAAGCTGGGTGCTGCTAATACTCAATAATCGTCGCATTAGTGTAGTGTCTGTGCAGTATATGCATTAGAACTATGCAGTGGACGGGTCTCTAATGACCTCGTAGTTGACGGGACCTTAAACAACAACTAGAACAAGAGAGAGCCGCATTCGGAAGCCATATTATCCCGCCTGTGGCAGGATTGGACCTACAAGTACTAGCCCTCCACTCCCACCCAGGGCCGGTCCGTCCATAGGTTCAAAGTGTGCAAAGAACGCGGGCGGCTGCCTTGATGGGGCGGCCAATCAATGTTAACTTGCAGACATTAAGAAAATTATGCGAAAAAATTGAGGGGGACGGGGCGGCCTCGATATAACTGCACGCGGGCGGCCTAACTCATAGGACCGGCCCTGCTCCCACCTATCTCCCACCAGATCTTCGTCTACCCCCACACACTACCATATCCTTACGGACAACCTGCTCCCACGTCTGCTTTAGGGAGCGGCTTATTGCGTTGGACACACCAGTTCTCGTTTGATCACTGAAGTTAAGCAGCGCAACCCCAGCTAGTACTGACATGGGTGGCCGCTTGAGAAAACTGGGTACCGCTAGTATCCAAAAATCGTCTCATTAGTGTAGTGTCTGTGCAGTTTCTGCATCAGAACTACACAGTGGACGGGGCTCTAATGACCTTACAAGTTGAAGGGCCCTAAAATACCAACAAGCAAGCAAGCACGTCTGCTTTGACCTACCCATGCCTCGGGTGCTTCCAACAACCTTCATTCCCGTAATGGAGCTAACCAGCCCCTCCTCTTCTCATCCAACCGTATTATATTTGTATTCTAAAAATTACTACCCACTATCGATGGATGGATATGAGGTGGCATGGGCATGTGATGAGGAGGGGAGAGGAGGAGCTTGTTAGGTCCGTTGTGGGACTGCGGGTGATTGGGGGCACCAGGAGTAGAGGAAGACCGAAATGGACGTGGGAGGTGGTGCAAAGAGACATGGAGGTTTGCGGTGTGGAGGGGGACGGGGGGGGGGGGGGGGGGGGGGGGGCGGGAGTGGAGGAGCAGAACTCGCAGACCCGACCCTGCCTCAGGCGGGAGAAGGGTGTGATGATGATGATATATCGATGGATGGATATCCATCCGTCAAGAAAGCAATAGTCTGAATAGGACGCCATTTCATATAATCAATAAGTCGGATTATCCAGATCTTTCTAAAACCTGATACGCCATCAACCACAGGCGGCTCACGGGACAGGCAAACCTAGGTGACTGCCTAGGGCGGCAAGTTTGAGAGGTACTCCCCTACCATGTAGTCTATCCGTCATTTAAAACGTTCATAGTCCTGGGGTTCCCAAACTTCCCTGATTGGTGGGCATTTTCTAAATGTTGGCTTTCTCAAGGCGCCTTGTTGCAGAGCCATAGCAATCCATTGGCAATTAATGGGTTTAATGAGGGGGAGGCGGCGATGGACCCACTTGCGTAGGGCGCCTGAAACTCACGAGCCAGGCCCGCCACCAACGCCAAATCGTCTCTAACCCGAAGTCAACAAATCGAATAAACTAAATCATCACCCAGACGTTCTATCAAAAAGGTCACACGTACAAGGTCAAGCTATATACATCTCCGGTAGATCACATGACTCGAGTTCGCCCCTCCCGGTGCTCAGTGGTTAATCTCTCTCCGCCTTCTCCTTAAAAAAACCAAATTCTAGCTTTTCCCGTCTATGGCAGGGTCGGGTACACATCTTATCCCTTTCAATGGACACAAGGGTGATATATTGAACGGTGTTTTTTTTCGCAGCCGGCGACGTGGCATAAGCAACCACGACTCACGGCCTGATGTCATCACTACCATTCCCAGCCCTTTTCCCGTCTATGGGAGCGTCGAATTCCCATTCGTCTCAGTGGCACCAGGAACACAGTGAGCGGCAAGTTGCGTTAGACACACCAGTTCTCGTCTGATCCCTAAAGTTAAGCAACGCAACCCCAGTTAGTACTGACATGGGTGGCCACTTGGGAAAACTGGGTACCGCTAGTATCCAAAAAATCGTCGCATTAGTGTAGTGTCTGTGCAGTCCCTGCATCAGAACTACACAGTGGACGGGGCTCTAATGACCTTGTAGTTGAAGGGTCCTAAAACACAAACAAACAACCAGGAACACACACGGGCAAGAAACTGGAAGGTAACTGGATAAAACTTCCTGCTTATGTAATATCCCCTTGACGTCTTTCTGAAGACAATTCTTCATACCGCGGCCTGGAGGGTGGAAGCGCGAATTCCTCCACTCGAGAACCCCCAGTGCGTATTCCCAGGTTACCCGTGGCGCCTTCCAAGCATTGCCGTCTTAACAGCATTATGGCCCTCTGGGCAAAGCAGATTGCTGGGGCCCCTACGACAGCCACTCGCAGGAACAATATGTTAGCCTAATGGCCTACATGAGGGCCCCTGGCAAGTGCCCAGCGGGCCCAACTGTTAAGACTGGGCTGCTTCCAGGAAAAGTGCAACAGAAAATAACATTTTATAAGCAGCCAGCTGAATAAAACACCTTCCAACAGATCGCTTACGTGTGTCTCTATGGAACAAGAATGGGCACCTCCGACCCTGCCAAGGGTGGGAAAAGGAGCTAGTGATGATGTTGAAATGGTTCCCTTACAGAGACCTCCCAGGGTTCCCTCCCAATCTAGCAGAAAAAAAAAACACATTAGAGAGAAGGGGATGAGGCTATCGTCCCTTTCACTTTGGCCAGGACTGAACCTGCAACCATGGATTCCCGAGTCAAACATGCTTAGCACTGAATATGAAGGGATGGGCTGAGAAAAGCAACCTCAGGACTTTATGTAATTGATGCCATTTCACAAACCAGCAATTGAATCACCTGTTCCTCCTTTACCCTAAACTATTGTCACCTCTAACATTTTTCATTCATATTTCTGGCACAAACTTGTCTCCGTGTTTTCACCTGCTCTCGAGCTCCCAGGACACCATCACGTGACATCATCATCACCTACCTCATTCTGAAAAACCAGTCGACGACAATGAAGTGATTACGACACGTTATTTAAATTTTATGCTACTAGGAAATTTGCTAGGAAAATTGATGACGACAACCTTTTTATTCACTCATCGAGGTTGGCGAATTGACCGACCGAAAAACGGCATCGACCCTCGGATGTAGGGTCGTCCGATTCCTCCTCCCCACACAATAATCCTTTAAACACTCGACCTACAACCGACCTGTGACAAAAGAGAGGTGGATGATGGAGTTCTCGATTCGCAGGTAGTGCGGGGAAGGGGGGACACAGTTCCCCCCCCCCCCAACCAAACTAGCATAAAAGATCAGCGGTAACATGACAAAGCAGCAAAGACGGCACCTAGGAGAAATTCCTGTAGGCTCACTACCACATTCCAAGCTTCCTACACGTCATCCGAGGGCAACGTGAAGAACTATTAGGAAAGGGAGCAAAGTGGGAATTAAAGGGGGTGGGGGCAAAACGTTACCTTCTCTTTTCGAGAAATATCCCCATTGATGTTGTTCCGGTTACCTCTGTAGTGACATCAATTCCTAGCAACGACTATTAATCAGAACGGAGGACAAAGATTGAAAAAGAGCTTCCGTACGCAGAAAATGTTAGCTGGGACGAACCCCCCCCCCCTCCTCCTCCAGGGTCAATCTACACTAGAGCGTAACGGTCACTCCAGGGGTCCGACAATACATTTCAGGTGTGTCGTTTCCAGTGACATTGCAGTCACCCAACAAACTGTCTGGCCAACAGTGAGACGGGTGGGCGGATAACAGGTCAAGGTACTATACTACCACTAGGCGAAGCGTCGTTGTTAGGCAAACGGCAAAATTTATTAATTCGCCATACGTCGTTTTGTCGTTAAATATATCCTACCACCCTTCCCCCTCTCTGAGGCGGAAGTGGTGTTACTGACCAATGACGGGTAGGACAGAAACCCTTGCCCTCTTACCCTTGCCCTCTTCTGCAGTACTCCGCAACCTTTTTTCACCTGCGGCACACCAAAGGTCTTCCTAGATTTCCACAGCACATCAAAACCTAAAATATACGGCACACCGGTTGCGGAACATTGCTCTCCTGCACCGAACTGTGACATGGATTCACAGGGTGAGACGTCACTGCGTGGGGCCAGAGCTGCACCTTCTGTAGGCTCTATAAGTTGGGGCGACTTACTATGCCTAGAAATCTGGCCGATTTACCCTTTCTATTCCAAGTAGAAAGGGTTCTTCTACGTGCAGCTGATGGTGTCGAACACACCACTCAGGGTTACACCTGGGACTCTTCCGAAAGGTACCCTTCCTCTACCCACTTCAATTTCAGGATCGACCATGCCCAACCACATAGTAGCGCTACCAATGCCCCATCAAGGTGGGTAACCAGTTCTTGAAATTGTTTGGGAGGTGGAGCTACTATAAGGGTTAAAAGAAATTTCCTCGTCAGGTTAATAGTTTGCGGTTCGCACCCGCTCATCCACTCGGCCCTTTTCATGACAAGCTGTCACACTTCTGAAGCTGATATGTGAAGCGGCTGCCACCAGTAGCCTAGCTATAACAGGTTGAACTCACACAGCGATGTGCACATCAAACCCAGACTGTTGGACACTGATACATTTGGATGGATCTAACGGGTAAACATGGCCAAAATAACTGAAACGACATAGTGACTTACCCAGGGTAGGATCGTATTCTCCGATGAATCGTTTGGTAACAAATCGCACAGTTAAAGCTGAAAATAAAAAGAAATGTTTTTATTAGTGAAAGTCACAGACAATGTACAAAAGAAAATTTATGTTGATTTTAGACGTCCGTATACGAATTACGTTTTCCTTTCTTTAGGCATTCCCTCATTTTACCACTCCGAGGAGGTTTGTATCGAATGCTTTACAAATATGCCACACTGTAGGCGGTTTCAGTTAGCATGTATTAAATTATTTGATGCCTTTGCCAGTTAATTACTACATCATACGTCAAAGCCATCTTTTCGGAATAATGTGGGAGCTTTGTCTAATATTATTGTTTGCAAAGGATTCTTCCGTTGCTAGCCACTGCAAGGAAAGGAATGAGAGAAAGAGGCGGAAGAGAGCGAGGGAGGAGAGAAAGAAGGAAGAAACAGGAGAGGACGAGAGAAAGAGGGGGAGAGGACGCGAAAGAGAGGGGCAAGGATGAGAGAGAGGGGGAGAGTACAAGGGAGAGGGGGAAGAGGACGAGAGGTAGCGGGGGAGAGAGGTGGAAAGGACGAGAGAGGGGAAGAGCACGAGAGGGCGGTAGAGGACAAGAGAGGGGGCGAGGACTAGGGAGAGAAGACTGGAGAGGACGTGAGGGGGAATAGGACGGGGGAGAGGGGGAAAAGGACAGGCGAGAGGGGTTTGTTTGTTTGTTTGTTGGTGTTTAAGGTCCCGTCAACTACAAGGTCATTAGAGACCCGTCCACTGCATAGTTCTAGTGCATAGACTGCACAGACACTACACCAATGGGACGATTATTGGGTATTAGCAGTGCCCAGCTTTCCCAAGCAACCACCCATGTCAGTACTAACTGGGCTTGAGTTGCTTAACTTCAGTGATCAGACGAGAACTGGTGTGTCCAACGCAACTCGCCGCTCAGGAGGAGAGAGGGAGAAGAGGACGAGAGAGGGAGAAGAGGACGAGAGAGGGAGAAGAGGACGAGAGAGGGAGAAGAGGACGAGAGAGGGGGAAGAGGACGAGAGAGGGGGAAGAGGACGAGGGGGAAGAGGACGAGAGAGGGGGAAGAGTGCGAGGGGGAGAGGACGAGAGAGAGAGAGGGGGGAGAGGGCGGAAGAGGACGAGAGAAGGGGAGAGGACGAGAGGTAGAAGGGGCGAGAGATTGGGAAGAGCACGAGAGGGCGGTAGAGGACGAGAGAGAGTGGGCGAGGACGAGATGGGGGGAATAGGACGGGGAAGAGGGGGAAATGACGAGAGAGAGGGAGAGTACAAGAGAGGGGGGCGAGGGCGTGAGCGAGGGGGAAGAGGACGAGAGAGGGTTTGTTTTGTTGGTGTTTAAGGGCCCTTCAACTAAAAGGTCATTAGAGCCCCGTCCACTGCGTAGTTCTAATAGCAGGGACTGCACAGACACTACGCTAATGCGACGATTTTTGGGTAATTGTGGTACCCAGTTTTCCCAAGCGGCCACCCATGTTAGTACTAGCTGGGGTTGCGTTGCATAACTTCAAGAGGACGAGAGCGACGGAGAGGACGGAAGAGGAGAGAAATATTTTGTCCAGTCTAGTCGCAACAATTCTGCGGAGGTTGAGAAAGGTGATTGGGCTACGAACACGCGCACGAGAGAAAATATGTTTGTTTATCCGATTATTTACTGTCGGGGGAATATCGGTTCCATGTCTCGTAATGAAATGAGTCCGTAAACTTGAAAATTTTTCCAATAACGCATGCATTCTAATTCAGTGCTGAATGGGTTGCGTGTGGGCGAATGGCATCCACACGAAAGGAAAGAGGAAGAGGTCGAGTCACTGACTAGCCCATCAGAAACGGAAGCAAAAGCTTACTTACTAATGACGTTGTTATTTCCTCATGTCAGAAAGCAACCTTCAGCTTCGATCAAGGGGGAAAAGAACCTCGACATTATGAACCTCAACATGAAACCTACCTCCATCGGCCCACAGAACGGGGATTCAATCTGGGATTTCAGCAATCGATAGAATGGGGAGTGGGTAGAGAGAGAGAGACGATCGCAAATCATGTAAATTGACGAGGACGTGAATGACCAGGTAAATTTATAAACATTTCTGCCAACCTCGACGGCTCAGTGGTAGCGTGCTCGACACTGAGTCCACGACCACAGTTTCAATCCCGGTCCGAAGCTGGTGATTTCGTTCAGGTGAGAGGGAGGAAGAGCTCTTCTAGTGCACCTGCCTTCCGGTGGATGAGAAGATAAATGATATGTCACCACCCCACAGAAAAGCCCTCTTCATAGAGGGGAGCGGCTGTTTTGCACTGGACGCACCTTTTCTCGTCGTCGTCGTTGTTGTTGTTTGTTGGGAACATTGGGTGCTGCTAACTACACATCGCCTTCTACTACATCGCCCACTCCTACCTCCCCCTCACTCTTGAGCAGCCTCCACAACGTCCGGCCTGTTATGGCTGCTTGGCCGACTCCCCACCCCGTTGGCGTAACATACTCGACTACAGTGGTCATTACAACACCGCCCACTGCATAGTTTTAATGCAGAGTCTGCACAGACACTACGCAGTTACGACGATTTTTGGATATTAGCAGTACCCAGTGTTCCAAAGCGGCCACCCACGTTAGTGAAATTTGGGGTTGCGTTGCTTAACTTCAGTGATCAGGCAAAAACTGGTGTGTCCAACGCAATACAACCGTCCCAAGGAATTTTGTGAAAGAGATCGTCATCGTTTCTGATTCGGGACATTTAGTGCACCGTTCTCCTTCCTATTTCGATTTCGGTGTTCTCTGTGATTTTTGGGGCGGGGGAGAGTTGAAATGCGTTTGCGCGCTGTGTCGAACTCCCAAAGCTGCACCTTTGACTAATGTTGTTGTTTGTTGGTGTTTTAGGGCCCTTCAACTACAAAGGTCATTAGAGCTCCGTCCACAGCATAGTTGTTATGCAGAGACTGCGCAGACACTACACTAATGCGACGATTTCTGAGTGTTAGCAGTACCCAGTTTTCCCAAGCGACCACCCATGTCAGTACTAGCTGGGGTTGCGCTGCTTAACTTCTGTGATCAGAGGAGAACTGGTGCATCCAAAGCAATTCGCCACTGCCCTTGTTCTCGTCGTGATATGCAACGCAACCCCAGCTAGTACTGGCATGGGTGACCGCTTGGGAACACTGGGTACCCAAAAATCGTCCTCATAGCGTAGTGTCTGTGCAGACTCCGCATTAGAACTAAGCTAATAACCATTGTGCTTGAAGGGGCCTAAAACACCAACGAAACGAAAAAAGGAGTAGTATATAAGTGCGTAGTAGGTCGGTGCAATTTCCAGATGTAGGAGCTCTGCCCCTCCCGGCTTCAGTACTTTCAGGAGTAAATAGGCCAACGTTAAACCAAAAGTCTGTATCCCCGTGTTTGGCCTAAGAAAGAAAAGTGACTTGTCCGAGATTAAGTGGGGGTCATTTACAACTTTTATACGACAGTGGACAAGTAACAAACGTCTAGCTTTTGATGACTCTTATTATTTCAAATTGAAATCGCGTGGGTCGACAAATATTACTTGTGAAGTATTAGATTGCAGAAGAAATGTGAAAGTGGGACAGAGACAAGGGATCTATTCCCCCTCCCCTCATGATAGAAAATGGCGATTATGTAAGATTTCTTGAACAATCCAGGTCTTGGATCGTACAGAAGACATCTTTATTTCTCACATCAAATTAATATCATAAACAACAGACAGAAAATAAAAGAGGGGAGACGCTTAGCTTACACCATATCATAATTACACAACAAAATATACAACAATCCCATTTCCGCTTCCGTCCTTCTCGTCTTTGACCATAACTCGTATCTTAGTAATCATTTCTTTCAGAGTTCACCCACAATAAGAAACTGTGTCAACAGTTTCCAGAAATGAGGTTATTTCTTCTCCCTACCACCATTAACTTACATCCAACCTATTTAATCCAGTTCTCAGTTTACGTCCCAACCCTCACCCTCCCCATGTCCCCCCGCCGTCCTGTCCCCACAGAAAACGATTTGTAGCAGTGGTAATAAGTAGCTAAAACAAGCAGCCTTCATAAAACATCATATGGCACCCTCGTAAAATAGCCAGTATGCCAAGGACTATCCTCCAGTTTCACCTGTTGTCCTAGCCTCCTACCTAGTTTAGCACAAAGCAACTCCTAACCCTTTTCCCGCCTAAGGCAGGGTCGGGTACCCACCTCGTCCCTCTGAATGGGCACAGGGCGATATATTGGTCATAGTTTTTGTTTTCTGCAGCCGGGTGCCGGCCAAAGCTGCACCCCTACGCTTATTTATCGTCGGTCTAGTGTTTGTTGGAGAATGCTACCGACGCCAGGGGGGCGAGCTCCTACACCTGGAAATTTTTGCCTCATCCACCCGTTGCGTAGTAGAGGGGGTTCTTTTACGTGCAAGTGCCATCGTACACCCACACGGGACCTCGGTTTTACTTCTCATCCGAAAGAAGGCACACTCGCGGCCTCTCTCTCTCGCTCGAAAGAAGCCGACCCACCTCGGTCCAGTATCGAACCTAGAACTACTGGCGCAGTTGCCGAGCGTGCTAACCACTACGCCACCGCGGCGGGTTCTACCTAGTTTAGCACATGCTTCAAATTTCTGACGCCCGCCCCGGTGGCTCAAAGGCAGACTCGCGGATTCATCGTTGCAGGTTCCATCCTGACTGAGGCTGAGATGGATACCCACAGTACTCATTCGGTCGGATGGGAAATAAAGCCGTGGCTCCGAGAGGCGTGTAATGCATGAAAAAGAAACTTTTCTGCGTGGAATAAAATATGTGCCCCGTGGTACCGGTAAAGTGCCTTCAGCAATGGAGAGGCCGTCGTTAAATAAATCAAACCACATTTATGGCAATTATAACCATTAATACGTTCATCAAAGCCAGTTTCAAGTTTGGGTCACCAGAAATGGATATGCGGAGAGCATATTTTGCGGAAGAGAAAGAAGGGGAGGGGGGGGGCGACCTTGCTTACTGTGATCCAAAAACTCCCGACGTTAACTCGTTTTTCAGAAATGGAGAAGTTTATCTGCCATGAAAACGGAGGAGGTGGTGGTGGTGGCACAGTGTGCCGAGGCAACCCTTGTGTGCGGCTGTGGAAGTCTTCCGGCGAATTGCGTTGGACACACCAGTTCTCGTCTGATCACTGAAGTTAAGCAGCGCAGCCCCAGCTAGTACTGACATGGGTGGCCACTTGGCAAAACTGAGTACTTCTAATACCCAAAAATCGTCGCATTAGGGTAGTGTCTGTGCAATCTCTGTTTCAGAACTATGCTGTGGACGGGGCTCTAATGACCTTTGTAGCCGAAGGGCCCTAAAACACCAATAAACAACCGGCGAATTTTTACGGACACCCCTAATAGCAAAAAGCAACTCTCAATTCTTTTCCTGTCAAGGGCAGGATGGAGTACCCATCTTATCCCTCTAAACGGCCACATGGGTGATACGGCTGCAACCCGTATGCTTACTTATCGTCGGTCTACTGTTCGTTTGGGCACTCCACTGAGCTCCTACACCAGTGGTGGCGAATCTTTTTTTGAAGACGGGTCACAATAACACGAAAAAACACCAAAAAGTTGTCCGCGGGTCAAATGCAAGCGCTATTCAAGTTATATTAATAAAAAAAATTATTATTAATATTGAATAAATTAGTTTATTGAAGTACCAAGTAGAGAACATCATCATAATACCCTTATCTCGCCTGTGGCAGGGTTGGGTTTACCGGTTCTAGCCCACCAGGTCCCCGTCCACCACACACACACACACTGAGACCATAAACTAGATATGAGTCACACTCGGGTCACTTAAAATTACACGGTGGGTCACATGTTCGCCACCACTGTCCTACACCTTGAAATTTTTGTGTCTCATATACCGGTTTGCATAGCAGAGAGGGTTCTTTGACGTGCAAATGCCATCATATACTACATGGGACGTCGGTTTTACTTCTCATTCGAAAAAAGGCGCACTCGGGGCATCTCTATCTCTCTCCCTCTCTCGCCCGAAAGAAGTCAACCAACCTCGGTCCAGTATCGAACCTAAAACCACTGACACAGTTACCTAGCACGCTACCGACTGCGCCACCAAGGTGTGTCCTATAAACTCTCTAACAGAGAGGAAAGAAACAACACGTTATTAGAAGCCACGAAGGGAAATAAGGAGGAAAAATGATACGACAGCCATAAAAGGACACCGCACTTGGTCAACCATATCTCCCCTACAAAAATGTAAATATTTCAGGGTTCTATATTAGTACTATTATTATTTTATACATAATCTGCCAATATTATACCTCTGATTAGATTATACCGCCACTACACTGGAACTCTTTTATTACCCAAGATGTTGTGGTCCGTCCTTCTGCTGTACCGGATCGTCGTCTTTGTCACCCAATAACAACACCACCCTCGGTCAATATTTAGAAGTCCGTCCATATTCAGTTGCCGACGTGAACAAGTTAAATTAACGTAACGATTAATCACGACTTTATGCTAATTACACACCTACCAGCTTCATATGATATTAAAAGAGATCTAAACATCTCCATCAACGAATTTATATGAAATACGTGGACGAAGGAAGATGACATCACTCGTAAACAGTCCCGGAATAAGGCAACAGAAGAGGAGGATGGGTTGATTGATTGATTCGTTGGTGTTTTAGGGCCCTTCAACTACAAGGTCATTAGAACCCCCTTCACTGAGTAATTCTAATGCAGAGACTGCACAAACACGACACTAAGGCGACGATTTGGGGGTATTAGCAGTACCTAGTTTCCCGAAGCGGCCACCCATCTCAGTACTAAATGGGGTTAGGTTGCTTAACTTCAGTGCTCAGACGAGAACTGGTTTGTCCGACGCAATACAGCCGCTCCCGAGGAGGATGGAAGGGAGACGTCTCGAGCACTGGCAATATCAAGTTTCCAGTTCGACCTCCACAACATCTTAATTGTCATAGAAATCGTATCAACAACTACAGCTTGCAGTGCAACTATCAATCATCGAGGACATTTTGAGACAGAGAAAGGCGACTAATACCAAGGGGCTGAAATGTCCTCCTCTTTTTTTTTTCTTAAAATGGAGACATCAAAAGAATTATCTTTCATAGTAACCAACAGTAGTGTGTAGTTATAAAATCCATAAATACTGTAATAATACCACTTTATACATACGTACGGCTTTCAACTTCAAGTCTCCCGTAGTAACCACTAACATTTGATCAATTTTCAAAGAGACTATTATTTTTAAAAACCTAGGCAATGTGAATAACATAATAAATTCATAGATCACTTAAATTCTACATGAAATGCGCATACCTCTCTTTAGTGAGTGTCTTTCCCTTGAAATTATTCACCTTCTCAAAGAAAAACAAATCTCTTGATTTCAATAGTTTAACTTTGATATTTACATATTGATCGATTTCCATCAAATTCAGTCCTGTCACTTCGTATGACACAAGTTGAAACTATATGAATATTATTATAAAGATCTTCGAAACTTATCTTTTCGGCACTTGTGTACTTTAGCAGGTACACGGTACTACCGTCGTTTTTCGGTCCTCCCCGCGAACAAGATACATATCGTTTCTGTGAATGATCTCATGTAGCCCTAAATATCCCGTTTGTAGGGATCTTCTTTTTTTTCTAAGCAGAGAAAAATGTCCAACAACTGTGTACCCGCTAAAGTACACAAGTGCCATCTTTTCCACATACTGTATATACCTACACTACTGAAACATTGGAGGGTCGCAAGAGTATTATTGGTTTATGCAGTACATCTGGCATTCATTTTAATTTCTCTCTTCTTTCTCCAAGAACTAAACTTCATTCTTATCTAACCAAAACGACAGAGCACCAATCGTATTAAAAACAAAAATAATCGTTCACCTTTAGTTACGCTGTTAATTTCAATGAGAATCTTCCGCCATTTGCATTGATAGAACGACAGGAGATAAAAAAGAACAAACGCACGAGACAAGCGGTACAGAGAAATGACGGAAGAACTAGACTGGCGTGCATCACACTCAACCGTAGCTCAGGTATCCATGAGTTCGGGATGTCAAGGTTCGAAAGAAACTGCAGAACGAGAGAGAGAGATGTGAAGCAAAGAAACTCCTAACCTTTTTCCGCCTATGGCAGGGTCGGGTACCCATTTTGTCCCTTTGAATGGACACAACGGGGGTGATCTATTGGACATTTATGATGGTTGCCATTGGACCCCTAAGCTTATTTATCGTCGACCTACTGTTCGTTGGGGAATTCCACCGACGCCAGGAGGCGAACTCCTACGCCTAGAAATGTTGCCTCATCTACCCGTTGCATAGTAAAGAAGGTTCTTTGATGGCTCACTCGGGGCCTCCCTCTCGCCCGAGAGAAGCCAACTGACCTCGGTCCAGTATCGAACCTAGAACCACTGACGCAGTTAACAAGCACGCTACCCACTGTGTAACCGAGGAGGGGTGGAGAGGGTAAGAATTGATGGGAGAATTATTGTCCTTTTAAGGAGCCTTGCACTTCTAAACTCTTTGCATTGTTTGTTTGTTGTTTGGAGTTTGGAGTTTAAGGTCCCGTCAACTACGAGGTCATTAGAGACCCGTCCACTGCATAGTTCTAATGCAGGAACTGCACAGACACTACACTAATGCGGGATTATTGGGTATTAGCAGTACCCAGTTTTTCCGAGCGACCACCCATGTCCGTACTAACTGGGCTTGCGTTGCTTAACTTCAGTGATCAGACGAGAACTGGTGTGTCCAACGCAACTCGCCGCTCAACTCTTGGCAGTGGCGTCACTCGGGGGTGCGGGCCGCACCGGATGACACCACTCGCACCATGACAAATGGGGTGACACCAAAGCAGAAGAAGCGGCTTTTTTTCAGGAGAGGGGGGGAGGTGACACCATGGTGACACCATGGTGTCACCGCACCGGGTGACGCCAACCCTAGCGACACCACTGACTCTTTGGAGCCCTAGGCTCATCTGTTTCACCAAACATCCACATCATAGTTATACCTTTACTTGTCGCCCCCTACAACGAAGCAGGGGTACACTAGGACAGTAGGAAACGGCTTATTGCGTTGGACACACCAGTTCTTGTCCGATCACTGAAGTTAACTAACGCAACCCCAACTAGTATAACATGGGTACCGCCAAAGCAACTCCTAACCCTTTTCCCGCCTATGGCAGGGTCGGGTACCCATTTGTCCCTCTGAATGGACACAGGGTGATATATTGGACATAGTTTTTTCTGCAGCCGGTTGCCGGCCAAAGCTGCACTCCTACGCTTATTTATCGTCAGTCTAGTGTTCGTTGGGGAATGCTACCGACGCCAGGGGGCGAGCTCCTACACCTGGAAATTTTGCCTCATCTACCCGTTGCGTAGTAGAGAGGGTTCTTTTACGTGCAAGCGCCATCGTACACCCACACGGGACCTCGGTTTTACTTCTCATCCGAAAGAAGGCACACTCGCGCCCTCTCTCTCGCCCGAAAGAAGCCGACCCACCATGGTCCAGTATCGAACCTAGAACTACTGGCGTAGTTGCCGAGTGAGCTAACCACTACGCCACCACGGCGGGTTAACATGGGTACCGCCAATACCCAAAAATCGCCACATTAGTGTAGTGTCTGTGCAGTCTCTGCAGTAGAACAACGCAATGTACAGGGCTCTAATGACCTTGTAGTTGAAGGGCCCTAAAACACAAATAAAAATAAAAGTAGGACAATCTGATCCACCTTGGAAATCCGAAAGAAGGCGCTTTCATTATGCCATGAATAACTAGTCCCACCACTTAACTTTTCATATAAAAATTCATACAAAATTCAGTAACTAAACATGAACTTTTGACGCCATTCTCATTCAAGACATGAATCCTTTCAGTACTCCTTTTTTGACCTTTGCCCTTTATTAAAAACTGCTTGATATCTTAAGATCCTTTTACTTCTTAGAAAAGTGATTTTGACACACACACAAACACTAGAGAAGAAATGCTTCGCGAAAACACAAAACGACTGTCAAGCAAACATTTGATAAAAGGTTTTTGAGCCAAAGCATTTCTTACCATCAAGAGTATTTTTGATCAAATAATAACACATCCATCCCCGTCCCATCAACGGGTTACTTCAAACATTCCGAAAACAAAATAATAATAATAATGCAGTAATAAAATGTAACACTTCCGCAATATCGTTTCAACTCTTTTGAGTCATTCTCTATGCCACTACTCTATTCAAGATGGTAATTATCAATATTTGAATTTACATTTTGCACTTAAAATCTATCAACTCACTAGCCTGTGTAAACTGATAATGAAAAGCTGGTTCCTTACAAAACATTTCAAGTGACATTTATTCAAAATTTCATTTATCTCTTTAAGAAACATCTTCCTGATTTATTCAAACTAGGAAACCTCATCTATCATGTTTAAGTAAACACCAGTCCTTGAATTGGCGGTTAAGATTGAACGTTACGCCCCCGTAGATGGCCCGGTGCCTTACGTTATCTCTTGCAGCGCGAAGGAACCAGAGTTCAATTCCTGCAAAAGAAAAAAAAAACGCCATTTGGCACGCTCCAAGCGGCCTCTATAACAACGCATTACCACTTGTGTACCCTTTCATTTTCATAAACCAGGTAGGTAACTGGGCATGAGCCTGACTCCTGGTGTAGTATAGTTATTGTGCAATAGATCAGACACCATGCAATATTATACCCAACAAAGGATTAATTTACCTGCCAAAAATTTCTATTTTGATTGTATAATGCAGTGTTGGAACAGTGGGGGTAGGCCGCATCCCCCACAGACAACTTCACTAATATTTCCTGCGGGTTCCAGACACCTCGCTGGGGGGGCTGTCAGAGCAGGTTCAATCGACCAGCAGACCTGAACCTGCCATAGGCGGGATGAGGGTATGATGATTATGATGATGAAACCAGGTAGGTGACTATTTCAAATTCATACACGAGCAGCCTACTCGTGGGGTAGGCCGGCATCCCCCCACAGACGCCTGGCTGGGGTGACCCCAGTCAGAGTATGTTCAGTGGACCCGCAGACCCCACCCTGCCACAGGTGGGATAAGGGCATTATGGTAATGATGAGGATGACACGAGCAGCCTACGATTCCACCTCGGTGGCGCAGTGGGTAGCGAGTTCGGTAACTGCGGCAGTGATTCTAGGTTCGATACGGAAACGAGATACGCTGGCTTCTTTCGGGCGAGAGTCGACCAAGAAACCACAACGGGTCGGACCTTGTGGAGGTTCCTCGCGGGTAAGAGGACGGTAAGAGTTGGGGAGGTAGGAGAGGGAAAATTAGCAGCACCCAATGTTCCCAACCGACCACCCGTGTCGGTACTAGCGTGGGTTGCGTTGCTCAACTTCAGTGATCTGACGACAACTGGCAAGAAATGTGACTGACCAATTGTGGTGTCCTTTTATGGCCGTCGTATCATTTTTGCTCCTCAATTCAAACCGTGGTTTCTAATAACGTGTTGATTATTGGTATCCTCTGTTCCGGGGTGTACGGGACCCGCCTCGGTGGCGCAGTGGGTTTTGTTTGTTGGAATTTTAGGTCCCGTCAACTTACAAGGTCACTAGAGACCCGTCCACTGCATAGTTCTAATGCACAGACTGCACAGACACTACACTAATGTGACGATTGTTGGGTATTAGCAGTACCCAGTTTTCCTGAGCGACCACCAATAGCAGTACTAGCTGGGGTTGCGTTGATTAACTTCAGTGATCAGACGAGAACTGGTGTGTCCAACGCAATTCGCCGCTCCCGCGCAGTGGATAACGTGCTCTAAACCTGCGTCAATAGGTCTAGGTTCTATACTGGTGGGTTGGTCTCTTTCGAGAGAGAGAGATGCCCTTGCCCTGCGTGTGCCTTCTTTCGGACGAGAAGTGAAACCGAGGTCCCGTGTGGTGTACGATGTCATCTGCACATAAAAGAACCCACTCTAATATGCAACGGGTAGATGAAGCAAAACTTCCAGGTGTAGGAGCTCGCACTCCCCCCTGGCGTCGGTGGAATTCCCTAGAAAACGAACAGCAGACCGACGCTAAATAAGCATAGGGGTTGCAGCTTTGGTCGGCAGCCGGCTGCGGAAAGATACAGCGCAATATATCACCCAGTGTCTATTCAGAGGGACAAGATAGATACCAGACATTGCCATAAGCGCAAAAACAGTTAGCAGTTACTTTTACACGGACAGCATACGACCAGGTTGAAGGTCTTACCCGAGACAAAACAGGAGTACTATTAAGACCCAGGTAAGGAGGGAGATGGGGGGGGGGGGGTAATAGACTCATCCTGTAAACAACTCTGAATGAAATTTATGATCAACATCAAAATAAATCGAAGATATGAAAGGAAGAAGAAGAAAAAATGAAATAAATCAGGATGTATATTGATATATCAAGTGTTTATTATAATATTTTTCATCGCACCAGATGAAAAGGGCCGAAAGAGAGCCCGGAAAGGGTTCATCGTCAGATATGAAGAAAGAAACCACAGAGATATTTCAGGCAAATTAATTTCTAATATATTTTCCGATCAGTACTTCAATTTTCGAAAGAAAAACAACATATAACTTGCATATTGATCACCTCATCTCATTACCATAATAAATTTCATCAACAACCTGTTGATGAAAAACTCTTTCCTTACAGCCTTTTAAGTGGCAGGCACATCTTCAATTAACAATTCAAATTTCATTCATTTGTTGGTGTTTAAGGTCCCATCAACTACAAGGTCATTAGAGACCCGTCCACTGCGTAGTTCTAATGCATAGACTGCACAGACACTACACTAATGGGACGATTATTGGGTATTAGCAGTACCCAGCTTTCCCGAGCCACCACCCATGTCAGTACTAACTGGGCTTGCGTTGCTTAACTTCAGTGATCAGACGAGAACTGGTTGTGTCCAACGCAACTCGCCGCTCCCAACAATTCAAAGCTCAGAACACATACAATAGAGTCAATTATACGAGCCCATATTCAACAGACACCAGGTGGAGTGAGCCCCAACACCTGTAACACCCGTGTTACCGACATTCCACGCCGTCGTTTTTCTACACTACCCCGACCTTCTATAACATCCCGTAACCTGCCTTGGTGACTCGATAGGTAACGTGCTCGATTCCATTGCATCACTGCTTTCAGGTTCGGTACTGGATCGAGGTGGTCTGGCTTCTTACGAGGCGAGAGAAAAGCCCCGAGTGCGCCTTCCTTCGAATGAGAAGTAAAGCCGTGGTCCCGTGTGGTGTGTACCATGTAGAACGACGATAAATAAGCACAGGGGTTTCAGCTTTGGTAGGCAGCCGGCAGCGACATAAAATACCATCCAATATATCATCCTTGTGCCCATTCAGAGGGACAAGATGGGTACCCGGACCCTGCCGTGGGCGAGAAAAGGGTTAGGAGTTGCTTTGTGCTTCTATATCATCTCCTCTGAGCCAGGATCGAACCTGGGAACCTTGAGTGCCAAAGATTCAACCCACATTCCTCTAATTGCTCCATTGAACGCCGTTACTTAGTGCTGAAGTAACGACTGGGCCTCGCTGAGATCTGCTAAATAGAAAAAAAAGGTACTACCAATCCTTTTTTCCACCTATGCCAGGGCCGGGTACCCATCTTTGTATCTCTGGATGTTGGGGAGTAAGACAAGCAGCCATAACAGGACGAACCCTTAGGAGGCTGCTCGCAGGAGATGAGGAGGTAGGTGAAGAGGACGAAGGAGAGGGGAAATTTGCAGCACCCAACGTTCTTTACCAACCACCCATGATGGTATTGACGTGGGCTTGCACTGCTTAACTTCAGTGATATCACGGGAACTTACAGCTTTACAGCACGGTATTTTTACCCAGCCAGTTGCAGACGATACTTATTTATCGTCGGCCTACAGTTCTTTGGGATACTTCACGAGCTCCTACACCGGGGAATTTTGCCTCATCTGCCCGTTGCATAGTAAAGAGGGTCCTTTTACGTGCATCACACGGCAGGGAACCGGCTTTACATCCCATTCGACGGAAGGCTTCTCTCTCGTTAGAAAGAAGCCAATCCTTCTCGATCCAGTATCGAACCTGGAACCACAGAGCACGCTACCACTTGCGCCGCCGAGGCGGGGAGATACTGCCAAATGTGCATGTGGAGAAATCAATGTTAGGAGGGTTAGGTCTTACTAATACGCATGCGCAACGTGTGCATCTTTGCCAGGTATCATGGCACATGCTCATTGCATTAACCGCATCAAGAGATCTCTTCGCCTATAAAACAAATTAAAGAAACAAATGTCATCTCAAATTTTTCTTAAATAATGTCCCTTTTCTTTCTCAATCTAAAGTTCATGTTTATAAAACAACAACAACAACAAGACAAATAAACATCATTTGTTGTTGCTTAGCAACGATAAAAAAGACGCGATGCATTTTACATAAGGGATAAATGTCAAAGAATTGCATCTGACAACAATTTTTAAAGGCACTCAATAATAACAATCTTATAACATACCTAGAACACCTGTCTTCACTAAAACTATTGCCAATCATCAAAATTACATTTTTTTGTAAACAAAAAAATAGTTTATGCCGCAAAAAAAAAATATATTCCTAAACCAATCTAGTGACTAACTCCATCATGTCACAACAAGACGAAAAATTTCGATAGGCCCCTAGATGTAATTATAATATGATGATACAAACAACAGCCCAACATTATTTCAAAAGCCTGAATCGATGAAGGAAGTGTTAGCAACACATCATCCTCATTATACCCTCATCCCACTAGAGGCAAGGGTGAGTTCTGCAACTTCTGGCCCTCCACTCCCGCCTATCTCCCACCAGGTCCCCATCAACCCCACAGAAAATCATATCTATTCGTACAACCTGCTGTCACGTATTCCAAGTGCTTGATCTTTCATCTAAGTAATGTCCCGCTCCCCCTGGATGGTGAGACAACCCATCCAGACGTCTACAACCCACAAGAATATTGAACAGGTTATTAGTGGGGGATACCAGTCCACCCTGCGAAGGAGGTATTAGCGTATTTCTTTTTATAAACAGAAAAGAGAAATAGTCTCATATTTGATACTTAAGTTCCGTCACGACATTATCTATCCTTTCTCTCTCCATAGCATCCTTCTGGCTGCATTTTCAGGAAGAATAATAACAGCAGCAGCACAAAAATTATTGCTAAAATTTGATCTTTAAAAAGAAATCAAAACTTATTTCCTTGAAATAATAACAAATACAGACAACTAAAATGGCATAAAGACTAATCTTCTCATCAATGTTTGCTTTTAGAAACTAGACTACCCACGTCAACATCTACTTTTTTGATTTCTTTTGAGAATATTCTGACTTATCACCGTACAAAAAAAATGTCAAAAATCAAATGTGGAAAGATAACCAACGTCAACTTCTCATTGTGAGATTTAAGATAAGAAACGGAAGTGACGGTAGATGGCCATCTCGAATCAAATAACCAGTGACAGGAAATTAGTTACTCAAGACTTTTTTCCAAATTTATTTCAGAATGGATCACCGCTCTCATGTGGAAAAAGTGTGCGCGAGGGCTGGATGACACGAGAATGCATATAAGATGTTCCGCAGGTCACGTTAATAAATGACACTCTAGTCTTCCAAAGTGACCACACGGCCTGTACTCGCAAACAATGGCACCATTAAGACTATGTCCACAATCCCAGTGAGAGCAGCCTATTGAGTCAGACACACCAGTTCTCATCTAAGCAATGAAGTTAAGCAACGCAACCCCAGCTAGTACTAACATGGGTGGCCGCTTAGGAAAACTGGGTACTGCCCAATAATCGTCGCAGTAATGCAGTGTCTTGTTTGTTTGTTTGTGTTTTAGGGCCCTTCAACTACAAGGTCATTAGAGCCCCGTCCACAGCATACTTCTTATGCAGAGACTGCACAGACACTACACTAATGCGACGATTTTTAGGTATTAGCAGCACCCAGTTTTCCCAAGCGACCACCCATGTCAGTACTAGCTGGGGTTGCGCTGCTTAACTTCAGTGATCAGACGAGAACTGGTGTGTCCAACGCAATAAGCCGCTCACTATGTGTTCTCTGTACTACAACTATCCAGTGGGAGGGGCTCTAATGACCTTTTAGTTGAAGGGCCCTAAAGTATCAACCAAAAAAAAAAACCACAGTCCCCGTATTTCACACTGAAGGCACAAGGTTCAGAAATCGGGGGGAGGAAACACTAACTTAAAATCGTTTAACGGAAGTCTGGCGACTTAGAGGACTGGTATTGACTCAGGCTAATGAACTGGCAGTGAGATCGATCACGACCGTGTGTGAGAAGGGAAGGGTGGAGGACCAAGTCAGCAAGTGATCCGCCCTGTGAACACCTGCACACTACTCTTGGCTACGAATCTGGATGAATGAATGAAACCTTAGAAACACGCTCTTCCTGACAAAAGGGTGATTGTATACTTGCCATACGCTGGCAGAGTAGAAGCCTGTAAGGTCATCGTAGTGGTCAAAGAACTCTTGCCAAAGGAAACAACAGAAAAAATACCAGGCATCAGATGTGCATGGGTGTGTGCGAGAGAGATGGTACCCTCCCTTCTCCAATGTCAATAAATATCTGTAGTAGCAGAAATAGATGTTAAATAAACCTATTTCTCAACCAACCAACCAACCCGGAATCGAACCCACCCGCACCCGCCAAGCTCCGAAATCACCCACACTAACAATCAACCGACATTATCCAGCTGCTGCCAAACAGCTTGAAAACATTACGCGATTTAGCAACATATGGACAGCCACCGAAATTACAAAATATGAACATTATTTTACAGAATGAGAAAGAGGAGGAAAAAGGTAGGACATGGGGGGAAGGGGGGGCATTAGGACACAGCAAGGCAATGTTCAGTGAATTCTTCTTGTAAGTTATGTCGAATTTCTTTTCATTGTCACTAAAGTTTAAAAGAAAAACAAAAATCGATCCTCTGAGAAAAGAAGAAAATGATAACCTCTTGGATTATGGTTGCCAAAAAGAAAACTTGATTTCATAAGATGTTCATCAATAAAATAAATTCCTATACTTATATCATCATCTTTGGTTCCAGGAAATACCCCATTCACTCCTTTCACTACAACGCTATACCACTTAATTGAAGGGCGGAAGTAACTTCTCGCCTTAAAATTCAGACTACAGTCGCAATTTCACGCGAAAGAATTATTCTATATATAACGTAATCTTTCAGCAAAATTTTGACAAAGTTGAAATGAAGGGAATTACTGAAAATGCACCTTTTTTTATTCAATTTCCTTATTATGCCCCAAAATGAACTTAACAAGAGGGAGCAATGGAGGAGAGGATGACAGTACTACAAGGGCGCATCCGGAATGAAAAAAGGAATTTAGAACTAGGAACGACACTTCGGACCAAAAATAAAACACCATGCCCCCCCCCCCCCCACCCCTATGAGCGGCCGTATTGCGTTAGACCCACCAGTTCTCGTAAGATCACTGAATTTGTTGTTTGTTGGAGTTTAAGGTCCCGTCAACTACGAGGTCATTAGAGACCCGTCCACTGTATAGTTCTAATGCATATACTGCACTGACACTACACTAATGCGACGATTATTGGGCATTAGCAGTACCCAGCTTTCCCGAGCGATCACCCATGTCAGTACTAACTGGGCTTCCGTTGCTAAGATCACTGAAGTTAAGCAGCGCAAGCCCACGTTAGTACCAACATGGGTGGTTGGTAAAGAACGTTGGGTGCTGCAAAGTTCCCCTCTCCTATGTCCCCTACCTACCTCCTCATCTCCCGCGGCCAACCTCCTAAGGGTTCATCCTGTTATGCCTGCTTGGCTAACTCCCCAACCCATTAAATAAATCCAGAACACAACCTCAGCTAGTAGTAGCATGGGTGGCCGCTTGGGAACAGGGCGGTGGACGGGGCCGTATATATTTGTTCATCATCATAATACCCTTATCCTGCCTAAGGCAGGGTCGGGGGGAGAGCGGCGAATTGCGTTGGACACGCCAGTTCTCGTCTGATCACTGAAGTTAAGCAGCGCAACCCCAGCTAGTACTGACATGGGTGGCCGCCTGGGAAAACTGGTTACTGCTAATACCCAAAAATCGTCGCATCAGTGTAGTGTCTGTGCAGTCTCTGCATAAGAACTATGCTGTGGACGGGGCTCTAATGACCTTGTAGTTGAAGGGCCCTAAAACACCAACAAACAACAAACAAAGCAGGGTCGAGTCTGCGGGTTCTAGCCTTCCTTTACTCTAGGAGAATTTACATTAACTACTTAAAGCAACTCCTAATCCTTTTCCCGCTTATGGCAGGGTCGGGTACCCATCTTGTCCCTCTGAATGGACACAAGAGCGATATATTGGACAGTGTCTTCCCGCAGCCTGCTGCCAACCAAAATTGCAACCACTACGCTTATTGATTGTCGGCCTACTGTTCGTTGGGGCACTCCAAACAGCTCCTTAACCTGGGAATTTGGCTAGTACTGTGCCTGGCAACTACCCGTTACACAGTAGAGAGCGTTCTTTGACGTGTAAACGCCATCGTGCACCACATGGGGCCTCAGTTTCACTTCTCATCCGGAAGAAGACACACTCGGCCCACTATCGAACCTGGAACCAATGACCAAGTTAACGAGCACGCTACCCACAGGGCCACCTAGACGGGATAAACATTATATGACAATTGAAGTCAATATTTCACATGAGAAGATGATGTCGGTACGAAATTCTACTACAGAATTTCAATTAAGCACGGTTTCTTCTTCTTCTTCCGGGAAGTAAACCTCTTAACTTAAAAAAAAAGAGGCTGGTCTACTTATATCCTTACATCCCATTATCTTTCTCTTGACTAACGAGATCAAAGGGTTGAATTCAAATGAAAAGGGGTGAAACACACACATACCGAAAAAAAAAAAAACTGATTTTTAACAACAGGATTATCAGGTAAAAATTACGTGAACGGTGAGACATAAAATATCCTTACGATATCAAATAACGCATCATATAGTACACGATAAAAATGAACATTGGTCTTATTTTGTGCACCTCTCAAAGGACCAGTTAGGACGTTGATCGGTTGCATGATAAAAATGAAAAAAGAGGTTAATAATAAAACTACCTATTTCAGCTTTAATGTTAGCAGTAATGATGTTGTATTACACACTTGAATTAGAGTGTTATTTTTTCATCTTAAAAACTTCAAAGTTTCATATATACAACAGGTGTACCTCGTTTGTCTTCAACTCTCGCCCTAAGGTCTCAATATTAATTAAAACAGAGAAAATGCATACACAACTGTATATTTATACCGTGACGAACTGTTGCAAGTTTAAGGGTCGTCCATATATTAACAGATATCAGGATGGTCATGATCCCGCCTCGGTGGCGCAGTGGGAAGCTGCTGTATTGCGTTTGAAACACCACCTCTCGTCTGATAACTGAAGTTAAGCAACACAACCCCAGTTAGTAATATACTAACATGGGTGGCCGCTTGGGGAAAACTGGGTACGGCTAATACTCCAACATTCGTCGCATTAGTGTAGTGTCTGTGCAGTCTCTGCATTACAACTACGCAGTGGACGGGGCTCTGTTGTTTGTTTATTGGTGTTTTAGGGCCCTTCAACTACAAGGTCATTACAGCCCCGTCCACAGTGTAGTTCTGATGCAGAGACTGCACAGACACTACACTAACGCGACGATTTTCAGATACTAGCGGTACCCAGTTTTCCCAAGCGGCCACCCATGTCAGTACTAGCTGGGGTTGGAGAGGAGAGATTAGCAGCACCCAACGTTCACTATCAACCACCCATGGTGGTACAAACTTGGGGTTACGTTGCTTAACTTCAGTGATCAGACGAGAACTGGTGTGTCCAACGCAATGCGCAGCTCCCGACGGGGCTCTAACTGCCATTGTAGTTGAGGGCCCTAAAACCCCTACGAAACAAAAAAACAAACTGAAATAAGTCAAAGCACATCGATCCAGTATCGAACCTGGAACCACTGACGCATTAGTCGAGCACGCTACCTCTGCACCACCGAGGCGGCCCTACGGAGAAAAATATTCGTGAATCTCGGAAAATTTCTGAAGTCTGTCGCAGAGCTGACGGCTCTCTGGCTTATTGAGTTGGACACCCCAGTTCTCGTCTGATTACTGATGTTAAGCAACGCAACCCCAGCTAGTACTAACATGAGTGACCGCTTGGGAAAACTGGGTACTGCTAACACCCTAATATCGTCGCATTAGTGTAGTGTCTGTGCAGTCTCTGCATTACAACTACACAGTGGAGACGGGGCCCTAATGACCTTGTAGTTGAAGGGCCCTAAAACATCAACGAACAAACGAAGCCACTCTCTGGCGTCGGTAAAAGTAAGCAGATGTACCACCACCATAAGTAACTAAATTACTGTAGTATGAGGTCAGTCGGTAGCCTTTTCTCTTTGTCTTCTTCATATAACAATAAAACCGGGTAGAGTCAGAACCCGATAATGAGTGGGTGAATAAGTTCATAATAATCGTCACCATATCTGCAATTATTAGTGCCTGAAATCTAATGTGATAACGTTCAATGACAATCTTAGTGAGACAGAAAGTGATAAAATGTCACATTTAATATAAGACAGTAAAGAAAGCGAGACTAAATATTACTTAAGTTTATTTTACCCCTCCCACGCATGCAGGGAACATAATGACCCTTTGACGCAATTCATATCTAGTAACAGTGAAGGATAGCAATGGTAGGGTCCTATTTCCCCTTTCCGAGGTGAAGAGGAGGTGGAAAGATTATTTCCACAGCCTCTTGAATGCTGCAGGAAGCAGAGGACGACGTGGAACACCCATCCTACCACTTCCGGTGTGGTAGGCAGGGTCGAGGAGGATTTCTGGATTCAGATTCATTTAATGGGTTGGGGAATTTTGTCAAGCAGTCACAACAGGATGAACCGTTAGGAGGCTGCTCGCAGGAGATTAGGAGGTAGGTAGTGGACATAGGACAGGGGGAAGGAATTTTGCAACACCCAACATTCTTTACCACCCTTCCATGTTGGTACTGACGTGGGCTTGTGCTGCTTAACTTCAGTGATCTCACGAGAACTGGTGTCCGACGTAACTTGGCTGCACTCCAACGCAACTTCGCTGCAGGAGGAAATAGTCAAGGCCCTTAGGAAGATGAAAAGGTCAAAAAGCTCAAGGCCCAGGCAGAGTCCCACCTGAAGTTTCGCGTTGCCTAAGGAGCACATGAACCAGGTGGCTATGGAAACTTTTCAATAGGATAGCTAGTGGAGATAGAATTCCTTCAGCATGGCGTGAGAGTTGGATAGTACCACTCTTCAAGGGCAAAGGTGAAGTCCAAGAGTGTGGTAACTATAGAGATATTAAGCTAATGAGCCATTCCATGAAGCTCTGGGAGAGAGTAACTGAATGTTGCCTCCTGGATAAAACTAGTATCCGTGGAAATGAGTTCGCATTCATGCCAAGTAGGTCTACAATGGAACCAATCTTCATTCTGCAGCAGATGACAGAAAAGCATAGGGCAGCAAAAGAAGATCTTCTTTATCGACTTGGAGAAGGCTTATGACAATGTTCCACGACAGGCAGCTTGAGAGGTATTCCCCAAAAGAGGGTAGAAGAAGGTAGGGTTTATGCGAGTAGTGCAGGATATGTATGATTGTTCCATAGCCGGGGTAAGGAGTCCTTCGGGAAATACTGGAGGTTTCACAGTGAAGGTTGGGGTACACCAAGGCTCAGCACTAAGTCCATACCTTTTCATTTTGGTTATGGACGAGGAGAGTAGATTGAGATGGTATGGACACGTAATGTGAGGAGGAGAGGAGAAGCTCGCTAGGTCCATTATGGAAATGTAGGCGGTTGGAAGTACCCTGGGTAGGGAGAAACCGAAGTAAACGTGGGAGCAAGTTGTCCGTAAAGATATAGGGGATGATGACAACGATGAATATATATTAGTAGTAGTATGTGACCATAGAATCAATGGGGGGATGGTTGAAGTGGAGACAGGCAAGCGGAGTCCTGTGTGATAGAAGGGCCCCAATCAAAATGAAAGGGAAGTTTTACTAGGGCAGTGGCTAGGCCAGCTATGCTATATAGATCAGAGTGTTGGGGGCAGTGAGGAAGAGAAATGCTGCGGTACATGAGTGGCCTGTCGAGAGCTGATAGAATTAGGAATGCGTATATTAGAGGTAGCCTGAGGGTGGCGGACATCGCCGAAAATAATGAGGGATAATAGGTTGGAGTGGTATGGACACGTAATGAGAAGAGGAGAGGAGGAGCTCGTTAGGTCCATCACAGGAATGCAGGTGGTCAGAAGCACCCCGGGTAGGAGAGACCGAAGCAGACGTGGGAGCAGGTTGTACGTAAGTATATGGTAGGGTATGGGGACCTGGTGGAAGGTAGAAGGCAGTGGAGGGCTAGAACCCCACAGGCGAGATAAGGGTATGATGATGACGCAATTTATATCTAGTTGTAATGCAACAACCGCAAAAGTGACGTAGGAAAGATGTAAGGGTGTACACACTTCTTGAAATTAATTATAAGAGTCTATTTGTGTCACGACCTACTCTTAGATTTAATTGTAAAACAAAGAGAGCGAGAGTCGGTACAATACTCTAAATAAGGAAAGTACAGCATATAGTTATGTAGTATTTCAAATAAAAGTTGTATTAAATCATCGAAGACATGTAACAGTTCTCTCAATAAGACGTCGTTGTATTTTTGGCAGAAGAGGAAAGATATAAATTAAGATCTTAAATTACACTTTAACTCTATAGAGCTACAAATCACAGTTACCCTACGTCTGTGATTTGTGTTTCTTTTGTTATAAACAAAATGGCGAGTAGAACGTTGAAGCAGCCATTTTCCTTTTCGATTAGCTCACAATTCTATAAATGAATTTCTGAAATTTTTATTATAAAAAAACACTGCCGACAGTAAGGAAACTAAAATGGATGAGTACTATTTCTTAATAACAATTATTTAATAAAATATCGTTGGTAATTGGAAGAGGAAAGGGAATAGCTCATAAGTCGAATAGAACGCGCGTTTCATTGTAAAATAAAATGGACGCTTGGATAAGTCGAATAAACTTTCGAAGTCGTGTTTTCAGAGTGGAAATTGTGAATTAAAATATCGGAATTGAACCCAAGTTTCGACTTTATTATATAGTTTGATGGGCACTACTGAGATCTATAGTATAGATTTTCTTACCAGTTTTGCCAATTCCGGCTAATCCTAGCACCATCACTCGAAGTGGCTTCTGTTTGGAACTCTGTGATATTTTGCTGAATACTGACGTCATGGAAGTTTTCGGCGGCTGCATCATGATGAAATTGGTCAAACTTTTTTGTTGATGAAATCGATGAATGGCCGAAATGGTTTTCAAATCGTTCGATTCAATAATATCACAAACAGTAGACATCATTTCTTAACATTCAAATGTTGGTACAAGTTGTCGTGGTCGATGGCAGTTGAGAGCGATCAAAAGTTTTCTTCACCGAGTCACGAAACGCAATCGTCGACACGAAATTTTTATCGATCAAAGCACATATTTTAGTTTTCTGAATTAAAATTGTAAATTTTAACTTGCAATTTTGATAAACACCAACGAGACGAGAACTACGAATAAATTATTTGTTTTGAACTGATCTTAAAATGTTCGTGTAGACACAACATTCAGCATATCATGCTTTGAAGGTCAAGAAAGAAATTTCATACCCGTCAAAAAGTTGTGTAAAATATATATATATCGAGAAAAATGTAAAATAAAACTTAAGAAACTTCACAGAAACACAATTTCGGTGAAATCATGATGTTGTTTTTGTTGCCGAACGTTCGTCTGAATGAATAAAAGCGGCGCACATTTGCAATCAACTGTCAACGTTACATATCTGATCGAATGAATAATACTCAACTAAATGACAGCAGCAGCAGCAGCAACAACAACAAGAAGGGCGACGACGACAAACTACATCAGCAACACATCTTTTGAAATGATGAGGTGGTTGCACTTCTCCATCACGTTGACGAGCATCCACTCCAACAGATCCAATTCCAAGCATGGATCCGATTCTTATCGCGTTCTATCTCACAGAATCCGCCTTTTATTTAGACATGTGACGACATTTGTTCTTATCGACTACAGCGCCACGTAGCGCTAATAAAACATCATCTACGCTTTGTATGCTAATACGTCCACTAATAACACTCAGAAAGTTTACATCATCATCATCATACCCTTATCCCGCCTGCGGCAGGGTCGGGTCTGCGGGTTCTAGCCCTCCACTCCCGCCTATCTCCCACCAGGTCCCCGCCCACCACACACACACTACCATATCCTTAAGCCCAGCGCAAAGTGCGACGCAGTCTCCGCAGGTGACGCAGCGTTACTCACCATACATTTCTGTGGCTCACACGATAGTATGTAGTTGCGTATGTTAAGTCGCGGGGTTGACGTGACTCAGTGCCTGCGTCACGTGACCCTGCAGTGCCAATGCCGCAGTTCCCTACGTGAAATTGGCGTGACAATAAGGCCCAGCGCAAAATGAAACGCAGTCTACGCAGGGTGACTCACTATAAATTTCTGTGGCTCACATGATAGTATGTAGTTGCGCATGTTAAGTCGTGGGGTGACGTGACTCAGTGCCTGCGTCACGTGACCCTGCGGAGAGCAGTTTCCTGCGTGACGTTGGCGTGACAATAAGGCCCTGCGCAGCAGGTGACGCAGGGTGACTCACTATAAATTTCTGTGGCTCAAATGATAGTATGTAGTTGCGCATGTTAAGTCGCAGGGTGACGTGACTCAGTGCCTGGCGCCACGTGACCCTGCTGCAGTTTTCTGCGGGAAGTTGGCGTGACAATAACAAAAAGCGGTGCGAAGCAGAGAAGTTCTCTTGTTATTTGATGCGAGTATGGTGAAAAACTGCGATTCAATGTGCGGTGATTGCCTGCTAGCAGAATTTCGCAGGGCTGCTACACCCTGCGTCTCATTTTGCGCCTTGCCTGCTCCCACGTCTGCTTCGGTCTTTCCTACCTCGGGTGCTTCTGACCACCTGCATTCCTGTAATGGACCTAACGAGCTCCTCCTCTCTTCTCATTACGTGTCCATACCACCCCAACCTTTTCTCCCTCATTTTTTTTACTGCGATGTCCGCCACCCCCAGGCTACCTCTAATATACTCTTTCCTAATTCTATCAGCTCTCGACACCCCCCACTCATGTACCGCAGCATTCGCATCTCGGCTACTTGCATTCTGTTGACGTGGCTCTTCCTCACTGCCCAGCACTCTGATCCATATAGCATAGCTGGCCTAACCACTGCCCGGTAAAACTTCCCTTTCATTTTGATTGGGACCCTCCTATCACACAGGACTCCGCTTGCCTGTCTCCACTTCAACCACCCCCTATTGATTCTATGGGTCACATACATTACTATGTTACACTAACGGGTTGGGGATGCCATATTAGGCCGAACTCTTAGGAGGCTGCTCGCGGGAGAAGAGGACTAAAATACTAATATATATTCATCGTCATCATCATCCCTTATCCCGCCTGTGGTAACGTCGGGTCTGCAGGTTCTGGTCCTCCACTCCCACCTATCTCCCACCAGGTCCCCGTCCACTTCACACAACCTAAGATTGACCCCTTTTTGTGATGAAACTGCTCTGACTGGGGGCACCCCAGCCAGGCGTGTGGAATCCGCAGGAATATTTTATGGATTGTCTGAGGGGGGGGAATGCCGAACTACCCTACAGAAGACACTCGATCATATCTACCATGGGAGCAGAGGTCTGCTCCCCCACGACATTGGGGGAACATGATTCCAAACCATTTGGGGGTAGGGTGAAGCGGAGGACTACAATCCTCCTCAAATATGATTACAACTAATATATATCATGATTATTATTTACCTAACTAAATTATCTACTATTTAATAAGCGTGTATTTAATTTACCGCTACAATTTAGGACCTGTGCGTCATTTACCAACACGAAATGACCTCAATGACGGGTGTTTTAATGAAAAATTCGTTCTTTTGCCGGATCACATTCAATTTGGTGTTTTATTTACCGCCGGGCTGAACGTACATATGAATCCCATTCTCTTTAAGGGACATCTGTTTAATTCCTATTCGGGATGGGAAAGTATTCAGAGTTCGCCTACGGGCTTGTGGTGTGTAATACGACCTCAGGACCAGCCTTGGGGGTGGGTAGTACGAGCAGCCGTCCGGGGTCTTCCAAATTTAATATAAAAACCATTTAATATTTATAGCAACATGCACAAATAAAAAAATGACAGTTCTGCAACGTTATACGCGAATGTAGGCCTACAGCCAGGGACGGATCTACATAGTGACTACAACAAAGCAACTCCTAACCCTTTTCCCGCCTATGGCAGGGTCGGGTACCCATCCTGTCCCTCTGAATGGACACAGGGCGATATATTGGTCATAGTTTTTACTGCAGCCGGTTACCGGCCAAAGCTGCACCCCTACGCTTATTTATCGTCCGTCTAGTGTTCGTTGGGGAATGCAACCGACACCAGGGGGCGAGCTCCTACACCTGGAAATTTTGCCTCATCTACCCGTTGCGTGGTAGAGACGGTTCTTTTACGTGCAAGTGCCATCGTACACCCACACGGGACCTCGGTTTTACTTCTCATCCGAAGCAATGCAAACTCGTGACCTCTCTCTCGCCCGAAAGAAGCCCACCCACCTCGGTCCAGTATTGAACCTAGAACTACTGGCGCAGTTGCCGAGCGTGCTAACCACTACGCCACAACGGCAGGTCGGATCTACATAGAGACTAATAGGGCTTCAGCCCTGGGTCCCCAAATGTCAAGGGTCCACAAAAATTTAATTATTATCATAAATTTTTAATACCTTTTTTCATTAACAACAATTCACTTTCATTAATACCTTATTTTCATTACATTTTTTTTCCCGACAACACTTTGATGGTTTTTTAATGTTGACCTTCATTCCATCCATAATGCTAATTTGGCCCCCGATCTACGAAAAATTGGTTGCCCATCCTGCACTATGCTATGCCTTACCTAGGATAGTGGGTGACTGGGATTCCCACACAGTATTTGTCCGGGACCTCCCACTTCGTAAGGCTGGAGCTGTTGTACGACCTACACCACAAACACCACTTTTAACCTCCTGCAACAGCGTTTCTCAACCAGTGTGCCGCGTTATTCCCTTGACAACATTCCGCGACACCCTTTAATAAAAGGAAATTGGGTATAGTTACTGGCTTCCCCCTGCTATGACCAGTAAAACTTTCATGTACAGTATAATCTCATCGCAACCCTAACATGTCTCTTGAATCGAGTGAATAGCGTACACTGCGTGGACTTTTCATTCAAAGTGTGCCTTGATATTTCCATGTCCTCATAGGTGTGCCATTGGTAAAAATAGATTGATAAACACTGTCCTACAGCATGGAAAATTTACAGTAGGGCCTTTCCCCTTACAGGAATTAACAATTAACTGTTGAGTAGGATTGTTTGTTCGTTGGTGTATTACGGCCCTTCAACTACAAGGTCATTACAGCCCCGTCCACAGCATAGTTCTTATGCAGAGACTGCACAGACACTACACTAATGCGATGATTTTCGGGTATTAGCAGTACCCAGCTTTTCCAAGCAGCCACCCATGTCAGTACTAGCTGCGGTTGCGCTGCTTAACTTCAGTAGTCAGACGAGAACTGGTGTGTCCAACGCAATTCGCCACTCCCAAATCGTGGAAGTGGGCAAATGGATCACTCTGAGCGGAGTTCAGGAGGGCAACATACGTTTCAACCAATGAACTACCGAATATCTGAGTGGCATAAACTATCATCATCATCATCATACCCTTATCCCGCCTGTGGCAGGGTCAGGTCTGCGGGTCCACTGAACTACTCTGACTGGAGTCACTCCAGCCAGGCGTCATAAACTACAGTTAATATCTGAGTGACATAAACTATATACAGTTAATATAGATACAGTACAATATTTTCAGACAACGTACCATTTCTGAATAGCAATTCCTGTAGGAGAGGGGGGGGTGTTAGAGCCCTTCGACGTGCGCATTACACAAAGGGCATCATGCCGAGTAGGTTTAGCAACGCGAGTACGTACCCCGCGAGTCCTGATCCTCGAGCGCCATTATCAACGTTCGATTTTTTTGCTTCGTTTCAAATGTTCTCTTCTTCATTCGAAAAAGCCGTTCGATGAATTCTTTTGGGTTTCATAAGTCAAATGTTATTTGGATTCTTCAAATCTATATATCAAGAAAAAAAACGACATACTTTTCAATATTATTAAATCTAGCATTTAGCAGGGATGGGGGGAGGGCTATATAGATTTACCCCCATGTTATGGTGCTCGTTGAAGAAAAAACTAAAATAACTTTGTAGTTTAATAATGGAAGAGGAAAAAGCGACTATCGAAAAGAACACGAAACGCCGCCATTTAATGACCCTTCTCGATTATTCGATAGCCTTCTTGGAAGTGCGCACAGACATGTACATAACATCAAAAGTATATCAAAATTCATGAGGCAGATGAAGAAAATGAAGTAAGATAAAGAAGAAGATGAAGTAAGATAGACTATAATTTCTTTGTGTGTGATAAGGTTTCCACCTTTGTACTGTAATATGTATACATGAACACTCACGATGGTAAAAGACGTAATGGAAGCCTACTAGGGAGATATTCCATTCCGTTGCACAAGTATTCGGTCACCTGTAAAAACAGTAGCATCATATCGTTATTATTATTAATATTCAATTAAATTATACGACATATATTAATAGCATCTATTTACCGAGGTAATTAGCACTATATCAGCATCAACAATTTACATTAAAGATGAGACAAGTAGCAGAGATTTGTGTTCAAGGCAAGGAGAAAGAGGAGGTGGAGCCCAGGAGGGTATCTTAAAAGCAGTTATTATGTGAATAGCAGTTAATTGCCGGTGAGATATTATTAATATACTTCAGTGGCTTCAAATTCCTTTGGGGGAAATTTCTTTCCTTCCCCTCCAGACGACATCTTCCTCTTAAAATGTCGTTTACACAATCCATCGTGATTGCAAGCCGAGAACCCTCAATAATGACCCAACAATATCAGTCATCAGCCTCAAAGGCCCGACGCTTTTTTTCTCCATGTATTCAGCACCGTTATTTTTCTTAACATTGGTACCATCCAAACCTCGAAATCCACGACAGGCCTCATTATAGATTTTACGGAACTAGGGCACACTCCACAATCCTCTAAGGGTCTATTTAAGGACTAAACTTGGTTTGGACTCCGGCAATTCTCTTTTCGACAACATCGCTGTTAGTATAGCTAGTAAACGAACGGCGACCAACAACTTTTAATTTATGAGATAAACTTCTACCTATGGTACCTGGAGAGTGCCATAACGGGACGGGAAGTGAAACCATGGCCACTAGGATTTCCTCTTCACGTGGATTTCTCTTTGTTTCGTTGATGTTTTAGGACCCTTCAACTACAAAGATCATTAGAGCCCCGTCCACTGCGTGGATCTAATGCAAACATTGCAGAGACACTACGCTGATGCGACGATTTTTGGGTATTAGCAATACACAGTGTTCCCATGCGGCCACCCATGTTAGTACTAGCTGAGGTTGCGTTGCTTAACTTCAGTGATCAGACGGGAACTGATGTGTCCAACGCAATACAGCCGCTCCCTTTTCGCCTCCCTTTGTCAATCTGTGAAATCAGCGTGTTATCAACTTTGCATTTAGTCTTTGGGTTACTTTTGTTTGTTTGTTGGTGCTTTAGGGCCCTTCAACTACAAGGTCATTAGAGCCCCGTCCACAGTATAGTTCTTATGCAGAGACTGCACAGACACTACACACTAATGCAACGATTTTTGGGTATTAGCAGTACCCAGTTTTCCTAAGCGGCCACCCATGTCTATACTAGCTGGGGTTGCGCTGCTTAACTTCAGTGATCAGACGAGAACTGGTGCGTCCAACGCAATTCGCCGCTCCCTTTGGGTTACTGGCATGGTCACGATAATTTGTGGACCGACGAAAAGGGGAGGGGATGCACCAATAAAATCCCACACTCCGGGAATCCTAGCGGACGCGAAAAACATCCCAAATGTTGCAATTATCCATGGAATTCCCCCGTGCCAAACGACTTCCTCAGGACAACATAGGAGAATGAGTGACCAGACAGACGAACGTCCTTAGTGATAGGCAATGCAGAGAAGGCGAGAAAAGGGTAGGGTCAGATGATTAGGGCATGAAAGGACGCAGTGAGTTTTACGGGACGGTGTGGGGAGGACCTGATTCTGGCTACAGACACAGACCGAGCACAGTCCTGACATAGACCGGGCAAGGAGAAGGAAATGACAACCTCTTTAACTGAATGTGGGTTCGTTTCCCAGGTCGAGGTCAGTGGGTTGTTTTATCTTCTAACCCCCATGCCTATTGACACACGAAGTAAACGCGGGGTTGGTATCGTGTGTGGGTGCGTGACGTCCCTCAGATCGCCCACGAATTTTATTAATCTGACACAATGAATGAGACGTAATTGGAAAAAGTTTGGTAAGGAATAAATTGTTGCTACGTTGTAACACCTTCATCCGCCGCTTTCCTTAGTCTGAATCCTTGGATATATATAATCCTTTAAATCCTGCCCCCTCTACCCCTTCTCCTACCAATGAATTTACCCCCCCCCCCCCTGCCCGCTCCCCGCGCATGCCTACACCATTTGACCTGAACACAACACGTATACTACAAATACTTTGCCAATTAAACAAAATCAAGGTATTGAAAGGTTGCCATTGGTAACTATTTTTGCGTATGTGACAGATGTAGTGAGTAAGAGGGATGGAGGAGAGAGAGGGGAACGGGGATGTGCCTACGTAGGGGGTGAAGGGTGAGGTGAATTGTCAATCAATTTCGCTTAACAACAAAACGTCAAATTGGAGTCCGAGTCGAACTGCTGAATGGGATTTGATTATGACGTAAAGATGTGTCGACTAAGCACATGGCAACCCATATTTGAACATTTCATAGATGGTTGACCCCCTACTATCTCTAAATTGGGCACCCCTCCCTCTTTCTCAATTTCCTAACAGGCTCCTGTGTTTCGTCATATTCTCCTCCTTGTCCACCCCTCCTTCCACCACGGGCCGCCGCTTGCACTACCCAATTCCGCCCTATCTCATTATCTCTTCATCGGTTTCCAAGGATCTTTTAACCGCAGTTACACACACACACCCCCATCCCTCCTTTTTTTCTGGTCCCAGGTTCCCCTCCCCCTCTTCTTCTGCCCTGCTCTCGCTTAAGCACATGTTCATTTACTCTCCCCTAGTTTCCTGATTACTTCAAATGTCGCTTATCAGCTACTCATTGAAAATTAGTTGCTGATTTCATCTCTATTTTACAACTGACATGTACAGAAAATTCTACGACACTTTCGATATTAAATTTCGTGTCGTTGTCGTCGTCTGTTTAGATATCGCAGAAAAATCATCATCATCATTAAAACGAAATAATCTACATTTGTTGTTTCTAGTCAAAGTGAGATGAGATGGAGGACATGATGCACTTGTACGCATGCGCTTATTACACACCGGCAAAGTAAATGATGCTGGTTGCCTAGCAACGCCCTTTCACATCTTTCTTTCTCTTCAATACCCCCTCCCCCCTTCTCGAGTCCTGGTTCGCATCCTGTGAATGATTAATTCAGTTAGAAAGGCATTCATTATTTAGCGTCTGATTCTATCCCATTTGGGACGGTCGTTAACAAGTTGGTGAAAACTTGCCTCGGGGGTGCCGGAGGTAGCGTGCTCGATTAGTGCATCGGTGAGTCCAGGTTCGATACTGAATCGAAGTGGGTTGGCTTCTTTCGGACGAGAGAGGTCCTGAGTGCACCTTGCGTCGGATGGAACGCAAAACCGGTGCCCTACCCCGTGTGGTGCACGATGGCATTTGTCCGTAGAATGAACCCTCTCTACTATGCAAAGGGTAGATGAGGCAAAATTCCCAGGTGTAGGAACTTAGTCAAGTCCCCCAACGAGTAGTAGGCCGACGACGGTCGGCAGGCAGCTAAGTAAAAAAATACCGCCCAACAGATCGCCTATATCTCAATCCAGAGGAACCTAGATAGCTCTCCGACCCTGCCATAGGCGGGAAAAGGTTTAATGGTTGCTTTTATTCTACCCGATTTGGGACGTTCGCTAACGGGTAGGTTGCTGTTATTTGTTGGTGTTTTAGGGCCCTTCAACTACAAGGTCATTAAAGCCCCGTCCACAGTGTAGTTCTGATGCAGAGACTGCACAGACACTACCATAATGCGACGATTTTTGGATACTAGCGGTACCCAGTTTTTCCCAGGCGGCCACCCATGTCAGTACTAGCTAGGGTTGCGTTGATTAACCTCAGTGAACAGATTCCTCCTCTGCTGCATGCCGGTCTATTTGTCAGAAGAGCACTTTAGGTATGTTCCTTCGATAGACTTCACTTAAGTTCATGGTTGACAGGTTCGATCAGGGCTGTCAGAAGGGGTGAAGAGAATCTAAAGTGGACCTATCGTCAGATCGGAGTGGGTATAACGTCACATCTGCAGTGCTGGAGATGTGTTTCGTTGAGAAATGGTGCCATTAAGGTCAGTGGCCCACTTTCACGCCAGAAACTTTCGCTAATAGTTCAATATTTGCATACCTATCGTTGGACAGGGCCGGCGCTATATTTTGCGGGGCCCTGTGCAAACTAATTATGCGGGACCCCGTGAAAACATGACGCGGGGCCCTTCTATCAATAGGTTCATTAGTCCGAATGCGCGGGGCCCTGTGCCGTCGCACTGTTCGCACACCCATCACGCAGGCCTTGCGTTGGGTTACTGTTTATCATCTTAAAAGTTCTCTGCTCTCTATGAAGGTCGGCGTTTGGGACCTATTCTGTCTTTTCAGCCTGGGGCCTGCTGTGAAAATCTAATCCGTAAAGTACCCATTTTATGCGGATCTCCTTACTACTAAGGTAAATAAAGATGTGTTGACTTAGACCTAGATAAGTGACCCACCTCACCTTAATAAGGAGGACACACTGTCCCCCCTCTGCGTATTTGTCCATCACCTCCCTTATAGTCCAACTAAAAGTATTAGTTGGTGCTTGACTTCTCAGAAACAAAACATCAATCAACAACTGTCCATTAGATGCCTTCAGTGTCTGTTGGTGTTGTTAATCTTATCATTTAAGATTAAATTCTAAAACTTCAAGGCCTTAACACTGTCATCAAGGTTGCGGGGGGGGGGGGGGAGGACAACAATAACGCATACACACACCCTTCCACCACTTTTTCCACGAAAGGGCTCAATGAAACAACACCTAATCATCAATCATATGATTCCTACGAAAAAAAAAATAGTGCGCAACAAAACACTAATGGCAGGAATGCGTTCAATCTTATTATTTGCCCAAAGATTAGAAGAGCAATATATTGAAAGCTGCATCGGTGGCGCAGAGGGTCAGGGTAACAGACTACTGCGTCCGTTGCTCCAGGTTCGATATTGGATCGAGGTGGGTCGGCTTCTGTCGGGCGAGAGAGAGACCCCGAGTATGCCTTCCCTGGGATGAGAAATAAAGCAGTGGCGTCACTAGGGGGTGCGGGGAGTGCGGGCCGCACCGGGGGACACCACTCACACCATGAGAAAAGGGGGTGACACCAAAGCAGAAGAAGCGCCTTTTTTTCGGGAGAGTGGATGACACCAACCCTAGCGACGCCGCTGAAATAAAGACCTGGCTCCGTGTGGTATTTTGATGTCATTTCCATCTCAAAGAACCCTTTCCACTATGCAGCGGGTAGCAAGCAAAAGCAACTCCTAACCTCCTTTCCCGCCTATGGCAGGGTCGGGTAGCCATCTTGTCTCTCTGAATGGACACAGGGTGATATATTGGTTATTGGTTTTTTTTCTGCAGCCGGTTGCCGGCCAAAGCTGCACCCCTACGCTTATTTATCGTCGGTCTAGTGTTCGTTGGGAAATTCTACCGACGCCAGGGGGGGGGGGGAGCGAGCTCCTACACCTGGAAATTTTGCCTCGTCTACCCGTTACATAGTAGAGAGGGTTCTTTTACGTGCAAGAAGAGGCAAAATTCGTAGGAGAAGGAGCTCGCCCCGTGGCGTCGTCGGTGAAGTGTCCCAACCAAAGTATAGAACGACGATAACTAAGCACTGGGGTTGCAGCTTTGGTCTGCAGCCGGCTGTGTAAAAATACCATCCAACGGATAGCCCATGTGTCCACCAAGATGGACATACGTGGGCACTCGATCCTATTAGAGCCGGAAAAGGATTATTAGTACGATGGAGTAAATGGTCCAGTAACGCACCGCCTGATACTTTCTGCACTAATTGCACACCCGGCTTTAGGACACGTTCTTCCGCGTAGGAAGGGGAGATCTTTATGGACTAAAATAAATCACAAGCAGATACTTAACAGAGTTGTGATGACTTCCGGTCAGTAGAAGAACGGTTTTTTTTCAGCTTATGTGAATTTCTGAAGTCCATGTTGCCTTTCCTTGTTACCGGGTCTACCTGTTTCTATAGTAGGCCCTACTGTAATATGAAGAGGAGGAAGGTCACCAATTGGTCGCTCCGCCCTTTCAGTTGTGTGTGGGACTTGGCGCAGAAGTTACTTGTGATACTATTAATATCAATTTTGAAGGTTATCTGTTTTGTGAAGGACAAATTTCTAATCATGAAAATGTTGTCACCTGGTCTCGATCCCACGTAAGCGACATTTAGAGCTCTGTGGCTTACCGATGACAGAAAAGTATTGTAAGTGGATACTTGAAGGCTCTCTTTTGCTTGACGTCATGAGGGTCATCTAGTGTCTCGAAGGTGGTAAAGTTCGGAGTATGGTGGAGGTGGGGGGAAGAGGAGGCAGAAGTATGTAATGGACAAATTATACTTCAGTCCAACGTGAACAAATTACTGGTAGAGGGAGAGATGGGCATAACCAGAGTGTGATAAAGGACCCTAGGGTCGGCCGAATAGAATGGACCTCGAAAAAAAGTGCCTCATCCTCTCCAGACGTCCGAAACCACATATTTTATACTGCAGAGGACCTGACAATCAAATTATGGATATGGAAACACCGGTATACCAAAAAAAAAAATTTGGAGGGGGGGGGGTCCCCCCAAAAATAGAGATTACAATAAGGCAGTGGTCTTCAAGCTTTGTCGACTCACGGAACCCTTAGAACTACAAGATGTTTTGAGGGAACCCCATCCCACTTTTAGAAAAGTATATCTTGCCGCTGCTAACGAAATTTCATTTTGACTCGCAGAACCCCCAGAGATGTATTGCGGAACCCTGGGATTCCACGGAACACAGTTTGAAGACCGCTGCAATAAGGTTTAAGTTCAAATGACACCGGGTCCCTTCCGAGCTCTAGGTTGGGACCAAGTTGGTATTTAAGAAATGTGAACAATAAGCAAGAGAAAGGAACCGAACTCAGGTCGTCTAACCCTTGCTGTCCACTCCCCTGGAACGGGACTGGAACTCCGGATAATGAGCACTAGAAAGGAAAGGAACTTAGGGCGCCTGCATTCAGGTAGATGTATTGCTGCTGCCCACTCACATGGGACGGGATTGGACACGGGACAGAGGAGGTTGGGAGTGGACATGGGAGAGTGGAGTTTGGATTGGACACGGGACAGAGGAGTTGTGATTGGGCACGGGACAGAGTGGTTCGGATTGGAGTAGGAGAGAAGAGATTGAGTGAATAAGAAATTTCGGATTTAGGCTTACCTTGTTCCACGATAAAGATGACCAGAGCTGCCCCCAGGCCAGAGAATAAGATGTAATAAATGGTTAAGAAATCTTTCATTTTGATTGGCTTTCGCTGACCGGAAATTACAAGTTGACAAACTTTGGACGTGGGATAATAACGTCGATAGAGTCGGTTGGTGATACCATGTAATCTTAGCTTTTCAAGGCTGTCAAATTAAATTAATTATATTTTTTTAAAAAAAAATGATGGCAGAGGGATGTACATGCCCACTTTCTTTGATTTGAAAGACTCTTCTGGGCCCCAATAGCCAAACTACTTGCGGGCCCATAAACGCAAAAAAAGCAAGACCGAGGAATTATAAAAAAAAGCAGGTCATTTTATTGATATCGACTATTACTAGGGTAAGTGGTACTTTGAAAGGGTGTCCTTCAGGTTATCTACGCACTAATTTGAAACCAAATTCATCGCGGTTGGTTGGCTCCTGATTCGAACCCACTTCTTATGTAGGCATTATGATTTTTTTTCTTATGAGAGCAATTTGATGTTTTCTGGTATATATTTTGTAGGGTGGAAGTAGGATGTCCAGGGTTAGTGGACAGATATGTGGCGCCACGTCCAGGTCCACGCAAGACATTGATCAAATTTCGTCGTCTCTCCCCCCCCCCCCCACCACGGACGCAAGAAGGTGTGCCAGCTCTTACACTTGGAAGTTTTGTATTCGTACCGGCCTACAGAAATATGTTTGTTTTCCGTGTAGAAAGGGTTTAAGATAATTTGGGGATGGAGGAAGACATCGCAGAATAGATCGAGGTGGTATGGGCATTGTTGAGAAGAGGGGAGGAGGAGCTTGCTAGGTCCATTACGGGAATGCAGGTTGTTGGAAGCACCCGAGGCACAGGAAGACCTATGCAGACGTGGGCAGTAGGAAAGCTCCCTTCCTCCTTCTGGAGTCAGTGGAGGAAAAGTGTCCCGAAGCAGATAACAAGCTGACCCTGCCATTGGCGGAAAAAAAGGGAGAATGGTGATGGCCATAGAGAGAGAGAGAGGTTACTTATACTTACAATTTATCGAAGAGGTCTCTGTAAAAGCTGCCCTTTGGAAATGCCACACTGGTTGAGGTTTTAAAAAAGGCTTCATGTCCAAGACAGAATCTGCAGTGTCCAGTTTTTCTCAGATCGTTTAAGATGATCTGTTCTACGGTAGTGGCCTTTTGAAGATAGACATATCCTGAAATGAAAAAAAAAAGGAGAGGGAGGGGGATGAGACACGTCCAAAAATTGATGATATTCTCAGCTTTACTTATAAATAGTATCTACTGTCCACTCGTAGTTGATTAATGATCTCGTAGAAATGACCTTTAATCTGCTGACCATTGACCAGCATTTTCTTATATAGGCAGAGAAAAACACCATAGGATCAAAACAGGAAGAAAAAGTTGCAGCAAGAGAGAGAGAAAGGGAAGGGTTACATGGAGGAAGATAAAGATGACCACCGATGAGGAAGCCTAAGAAATAAATCACTCTGTTGATTAGTTATGCTACAGACCACTAGTCTGAGGCAGTCCCGTGTGGACGCCTAGACCAATGTCCACCTCTTCTAATTGATCTGCAACACGATCTAAGTGATGGTCATCTCAAGCAGATCTTTTCCTGGAAAAAAAAATAAACTGTCATCTAACGTAACAAGTATCAGGTCATCGCGTCTTGCAGAGGGAATTTAGCTAGTTCACAATATCATTGCTGGACATCATGTCCAGCTACATGTCCCTTGGAGCACCCCCCCCCCCCCCGCCGCCCCTAAGAGTTCAATTACACAGTACTTTGTGAGAAAGGAAACAGGCCTACAGTTTGGATTATTTGTTCATCGGCAAATGAGTAAAAATGAACCACTTTTGAGATGCCCACTGGTTGGTTGTGTGTGAGGGTGACCGGAGCCTCTTTCAAGTTGCTCTTATCGGGACATTAAACTTACTTAATTCCGGTCGAAAATTCGTTTTAGTCGTTTCAGTCTCTAAATGAAGCAGACTTCCGCCTTGGTGGGTGGGTCAGTGGTTCTTGGTTCAATTCCTGAGCAAGGCAGTGTCGTTTCTTTCGAAGTAAAACCAGAACCCTACCCTGTATAATGTGTATGATTGTCACCATAGCAGGAAAAAGAATCTCTACTACATGGAGTACAAAGATTGGTACAAAATATTAAGGCGTAGGATTTCACCATCACTCCTTGCCCCCCTTCTGGTGTTGGTGGAGGAAAAGGTGCTCTCCCAAAGCATCGAAATAGGACGATGATAAATAAGCATAGGTGTTGCAACATTAGTTTGACAGCTTGCTGGGTATAAAAACGCTGCGCAACAGATCGTTTTGTGTGTCCCATAAAAAATGGAAATCCGACCCTGCCATAGGCGGAAAAAAAAGGTTAGTGATAATGATGATGACCTTTAAAGAAAGGGCAAGGATACTACTGCTCTTGTTGTTGGTTGTGTTTGTCGCATTTTACACAGTGACTGCACAAGAAATCGATTGAGTGAGTACTATTTTGCTTGATGACATGTTTGGAAGTAAATTCTTCTGGATAGATATATCCATCTATCCAAGACGGAACTGGAACGTGCGACGAAGGAGCGTTTCCTGCAGCGCGTGCGCACATAAACAGTCTTACACTTCCTCATTATTTATATACACGGTAAAGCTTTTTTTTGCTAAAGTAGATAGATAGTGAGATGGATACTACAAGAAGAAAACAATTATTTACCGTTGTTTAAAATCAGATTTGTCGCTTCGTTGTCATTGGCAACAGCAATACCTTTCCCAGATCGGAGATGTGGCCACAAATCAGAATAGATTGTGGGCAATGGAGACTGTGGTGGTGACAAAACAAAAGAGACCGACCATTAGATAGAGAGTGGGACAGAGGGAGAGAAAGAGGGTAAAAGGAAAAATGAGAGAAGGAGAGAGGAGAGAAAGTGAGGGAGTGTAAAGGAGATAAGAGGGAGAGAAAGGGAGATTTTGTTTTGTTGGTGTTTTAGGGCCCATCAACTACAAGGCCATTAGAGCCCCGTCCACTGCATAGTTCTAAAGCAGAGACTGCACAGACACTATGCTAATGCGACGATTTTTAGGTACTAGCAGTACCCAGTTTACCCAAGCGGCCACCCATGTTAGTACTAGCTGGCGATGGGTTTGCTTAACTTCAGTGACCAGACGAGAACTGGTGTGTCCGACGCAATAAGCCGCCCCAGGGAGGGAGAGAGGAAGAGGAAGAGAGAGAGAGAGATAAAAGGGTATCGCCTTCTCAGGCAAGGATATTCATACAAGAAACGAAGAAATGAGAGAGGTACGGTACCTTTGTGGTTCGATATACCATTTTAAAGCTGGAGATCGTTTTGAGCTCAGATTTTTAGGGCACACTATACCAGCCCCCCTGTCCCCCATCCTGAGGTCCTTGGCTGTGGCTGGATTGTTGGTTGTTGTTGTTTGTTGGTGTTTTAGGGCCCTTCAACTACAAAGGTCATTAGAGCCCCGTCCACAGCATAGTTCTTATGCAGAGACTGCACAGACACTGCACTAATGCGACGATTTTTTGGTATTAGCAGTACCCAGTTTTCCCCAGCGGCCACCCATGTCAGTACTAGCTGGGGTTGCGCTGCTTAACTTCA
>JAAFCE010001963.1:4991462-5006599 GCA_013389805.1 Trigoniulus corallinus | reverse complement strand
AGAGCCCGTCCACAGCATAGTTCTTATGCAGAGACTGCACAGACACTGCACTAATGCGACGATTTTTTGGTATTAGCAGTACCCAGTTTTCCCCAGCGGCCACCCATGTCAGTACTAGCTGGGGTTGCGCTGCTTAACTTCAGTGATCAGACGAGAACTGGTGTGTCCAACGCAATTCGCCGCTTCCCTGTGGCTGGAACCTCGTGACCAAAGGGTATGCATGACTCACTGCTAAGGGACCATACAGATGTCCCAACAAAGGGTATCAAAATTAGACAAATTCAAGGATCTATTTTTACGAAAAGAAATCATAAAAATAGAGGACGGATAAGAAGGTAACAAAACCCGTGTGCACTTTGAGCTATTTAAATTGTCCAGATGATTTACCATCAGGGGTGAGTGAGGGATCTTGTCCTATCAAGACAGAGGGAGGTAGACGGAGAGAAAGAAAAGAGTTAAGCCTGGTTCCGTGGCACGCGACATCGACGCAAATCGCGTTCTAGCAGACGAAATGCCACAGAAACTGATGACGTAGGAACTCAATATCTTTGCCATGGTAGCGCGAAATCAATCAAAAAGTGGAGTTGAGAGGTAGTCATCTGCTTTTCTTGCTTACAACTGACGCACGCATTTCATTGGCTATTACTTTTCGAATAGTGTTTGCAATTTAAATTTTATTGGCTGTTGGATTGTTGTGCTGTGGGCGCCACCCCACAGGCATTTTTGGAAACATTTACATTTGGCATTCTTTCTCGCCTGCCACGGAACCACAACAGGCGCAATTTTGCCTAGCGCCTGTGGTTAATGTTATAATTTTGTCATCTGCTCAGGCGCTATTCTCTCATGTTGCATGCCACGGAACTAGGCATTAGAGAGTGAGTTAGAGAGAAGAAAGAGAGTAAAAATGGACAAAGAGAGATTTACTTTATCTACTTTGGTAAACTACTTACCTCAATTTCAGATATAAATGCGGCACTTTGTTTCACCATCCAAATGACATCTTTCCTGACAGATAAATCAGCAAGTTTCTTGATCTTGATATCAAATTTAGGAACTTTAAGAAATGCAATTAAGTTTGCGGAGTAAGACGATGATAATGCAATGGCCGCCAAACCCCAGAAAATAATCAAGATTCTGGCTGCAGATTTCTTAGGTGTGATTTGACTGGCTATTTAATTAAGACCAAAGTAAGAAAAGACAAAACAACAAACGAAATTAGATCATCGAAACAAATACACAGAGAGATGCACACGACAGTAACTAAATAAAGAGCAGACATTTCAATTAACCTCCCGAAAATAGCTTGTTTTGATTCACAATGTGCTTGACTTACCGAGGTCATGGTTGCAGGATCGATCCTGGCCGATAAGACTGAAAACCAGGGAATAAAGCCGTGGGCTCCGTGGGGTTGTTAAACGTAAAATATCGGTAAGATTTTCAAGTGTAAAAATGCACACTTCCATTCCCCCCCCCCATCTTCCCCGGTGTCGGCGACAAAAATAGTGCCCTCCCAACGAAGAGAAAATGGGGCCGACGTTGAATAAGTAAAGGCTTGCAGAATTAGGTCGTCGGCGGGGCAGTGTCGCCCCCGTTCCAGTGAGACAAATAGCTACCTGACCTGCCTGTGGCACGATCGGCCTCCCCACCGCCTTTTGTTGGGATCGTCAGTGATAACTAAAGGGCCCATAGTTGTTCACTGACTTTATTCTTTTAGGCACTGTGAGGAATACATGAACCGAAAATTTGATTCCTGAATCCTTCTTTTCGACTATGACAGGGTTGGATTCCCATTTGTCCTAGGGCTTGGAGGTACTTTCTGCTGCCGATCTCATGTCATAACCCTTGTTTATGTAACGTCAGGTCCATCTTCTTTGGGGGGAGACACTTTCTTATACTAGTGATACAGGGGCGGGCTCCTACCAGGGCCCCCCCTGCCTCGGACAGGCTAAATTGAAAAGGCACTCCTAAGGCTCTTTATATATTAGAGTACAAAAACGGCCAATATTAATTGTTGAAGGGTCATCTGCTTATCTTAAATTGATTGGTGCCTATGGCGATTTACCCTAAGTTTTTTTTACGTGCAGAGGTGACACTGTACACACCACAGATGGAACCACGTTTTTACTTCTTATGTGCAGCCCCGTGAGCAGCCTCCTAAGGGTTCGGCCTGTTACGGCTGCTTGGCTTACTCCCCCAACCCGTTAGCGTAACATGTGGGACGGAAGACGCACTTGGGACTTCATTCTATTCCGCTTAACGGAAGCCATTCGCCACCGGCCAGGGTTGAACCTGTAACCATGGACTTACGAATCAAGAATGCAAGGAACGCTTAAAGGAACCCTTTCTAAACGGAGAATGGTTCTTGAGGGTGAGGGGGTTGTATGTCCTGCTGCCAAAAAGAAATTGATCTGTTAATGAACTTACGTCTCGAAATTAGGAGCCTGAAAGTAATCCAGACGCACTCTGATGGAGACGATGACAATAGCTTGTAGTCTTCCAGGAGGAATTTGTTGCCAAATTTAGCACGCATCCAGGACATAATGAATATTGTAAGCCCGCTAATTAAAGTGAATAATAATAGGATTATCCATACCTGTAAAAAAAAAAGACATAACCCCCCATCCCCAACCTTGTAATTAATTTTGGGAGAGGAAATTTAAATGAAGCTGTTGACATATTTTGTTAATCTCAAGATAATAACTTGCATCTTTTGTAAAAGGCTTGAACATCCCGTCTGTGGAACTGTCCTCAGAGGGCCAAGGCTGAAGAATTAGCATCTCTTCGTCAAAGACTGGCATTGACAGGTCAACCACTTGGGTCCTTTCTTCGGTCACTTGAAATACCGCAGCTGTCATGTGCGCCTCCTACACACGAGACAAATCACGCGCGTTGAACGATATTTAAAAAACTGTTACCTGCTGTACATACAGAAAACCCTTTCTAGGCGGAAAATTGTCACAGTGTCAGCGTGGGTAACCGTTATTGGGGTTGGAGGTCATCGGGCCTATTTGCCCATTTCGACCCTGGTTATTTAATGTTCGATTTCCCCCCTCCTAACTTCTGGAAGCCTGTAGAAGACGCCCCTGGACTGTAGGATTTACTCCAAGAAGTAAGCTCTAAGTTTTAGGAGGTAAATCTAAGAGGTAGGACATAAGCCAAAGGAGGCAAATCTGAGAGGTAGATCCTAGGCCAGTGGTGGCGAACCTGTGACCCACCGAGCAATTTTAAGGGACCCGAGCGTGATCACTAGTTTATGGTCATGGGGGGCATCGCGGAAAAATAAGGGACAGTAGGTTGAGGTGGTATGGATACGTAATGAGAAGAGAGAAGGAGAAGTTCCTTAGGTGTACGCAGGGCAGGGGGAGACCAAAGCAGACGTGGGAGCAGCTTGTCCGGAAGGATATGGTAGTGTGTGGGGTGGACGGGAACCTGGTGGGAGGTAGTGCTTAAAAATAAATAGCGCTTGCACCTGACCCGCGGACAACTTTTTTGCTTTTTTTTCCGTCTTCAAAAATGATTCGCCACCACTGCCCTAGGCCCAGTCAGTTCGGGCTTAGGACCTCCAAATGGACCTGATGGACGAGGTCCGAAACTGTCGTGCATTTCCATACTCACATATCCATAATTGGATTACCATTCATTAATCTTAAAAGGTATTCTGTTGTATAAAATGATCATTTCGACGCTTTTCGGGTGGCGGAGAGGGGCGTCTTCTATTAGAGGTCCATTCCATTATTTTGGGCTAGGGCCAACGAAAAACCTTACTCCGGTAGCAGGTACATACCTCCGTTGACCAATATTGAACTACCCTCTCCCATACATCATCGTCAAAAAAATTGGGTAACAAAAGTGTATCGTAAACGGAATGAAGCGCGGACGGCTAAAATCCACACCCTGTTTTGGACGGGATAGGTCCCACATAAGAATATGATCAATAACCAAAGGTCCGTGAGGTATGGTATTCAGCATCTTTCCCTTTACCTCCTACCTCTACCTCTTTCTGCGCTTCCCTTTCCTTTAATAGGACATCTTAAAAAAATGGTTATCTAGATGGAGGATGAAAAGAGAAAGAGAGAGGTGAAGGGGTAACACATGCTGCCCCTCTCAAAATAATGTCCAAAATCAAGAGAAATTAATCATCTGCATCACGAACGATGAATGTAATCTGGGAGTTTTTTTCGGGTGAGAGATTGCGAAATGTTATTGATGTTCAGAAATAATCCTCTAACTCCCCTTACCCATATCTTATGTTTCGTTTATTCATCTTCCCCCGCCTTGTGTTCGCCCCCCCCCTTCCCCGTCCCAAAATTTTCAATTTGTGGTTAGAAAAAGCGAGATAGAAAAGAGGATAAGTGATGACATCAAATGTAAGGTAGAAATGTATCTTCTGGAAATGACCATCATCTTTTTCTTTTTCCTTTTCCGAAGGAGAAAAATATCCATAAAATAGCCACCACCGGTTAGGGAAAGGGTTGAGAGGGGTAGGGTAAAGACGAAGAAGAAGAAGAAGGGGGGGTCGTTCATTGATTGAAGTATTTGTGGTTTGTAGAGTAACATCAGGCGGAAGAGGAGGAGGGAGAGGGGTGCAACGTATTCAACAGATTGATTTCAAGACAGGGGACCAGAGATGCGGGGGTGAGACAGGGGTGGCTAAGAGAGGGAGACTAGAGATAGAGAAAGAGTCATTCAACCTTGTTTATTATCTGATTCATCATCCCGTCCCAGGATCCATTTCCAAGGTTGGAACCGTAAAAGTTATCCCATGACACGATGATTTCATATCTGAAAGTAGATTAATAGTAAAATATCAAAAAAAAATGAATCTGATTAAAATGTCTCCTGCAAAAACATGATTAAATTTATATTGGGAGAGGAGGAAGGGATGGGGGGTGGGGGTTCTTCTGTACCTCTTATTCTTTCTTTGATTCATTGGGGCCTCTCATCTCGCTCTCTCTCTCTCCCCCCCTCTCGGCTCTGTCTGTTGTTGTGGTCATCTGAATGAGTTTAATTTCATCACTTTCTTTGATTAAATGAATATTCAATAGAGGAAATGTCGATGTCCCATTAAAGTTGTTTACTCTCCGATATTAACACACGAAATTTCATATGATCTTGAGAGGGCGGGGGGGGGGGGGGGGGGGGGGGGTAGAGGTGAAGGTGACGTCCGAAATAATGACCAGACAACACACACTTCAGTAGTCCCTCTACTCTGATATTATGGGGGTAATTACTGCAATGTGTGCGTGTGGAAGGATTTCGTTTGCGACAGTCAGGCTCTGTTAAGCACAGACTATTAAAAAAAGGGGGGGGGGGGTTAATAGTGACCAGTCAAGTAAACACCGCAGGGTCCAAGTGTTATTCGACTTTCCCGTGTCCACTATACTCCTTCCTCCCTTTCTTCCCCACCACCCTTTGCATTTTTGCTCCTTATTTACTACTCCTTTGCTAACTCTCCTCGATAGCGATCCTGGACCTTAGTTGCATCTTTACGGGGCAAGAGAGAAAGAGAGAGGCTCTCCCAGTGCTCCTGCCCCGTCGGATGGAAAGTAAAGCCGGCGTGGACAACGTCGTAAAAGAACCCTTACTACAATAAGCAACCATTAACCCTTTTCCCGCCTATGGCAGGGTCGGGTACCCATCTTTGTCCTCTGGATGAACACGTGGGCGATCTGTTGAGCGGTATTTTGACGCAGCCGGTTGCCGACTTCAAAGCTGCAACCCCCTATGCTTATTTATCGTCGGCCTATTATTGGTTGGGACACTCCATCGAGCTCTTACACCTGGGAATTTTGCCTCCTCTATCCGTTGCATAGTAGAGATAGGGTTCTTTGACATTCACGTGACATCGTACACCCCACGGTAGGGCACCACCGGTTTTAATTCCCATCCGACGGACGGAGCACTCGGGACCTCTCTTTCTCCCGAAAGAAGCCCAACCCACCTCGATTAAATATCGAAGGTAGACCCATAACCGCAGTAGTCAAACACGCTACCTCTTACGCCACCGAGGCGGGTCGGAAAACACCTCTTACTAAACGAAGAAATTTTGGACATAAAATTTTTAGGTGTAAGAGATCGCCCCCCCCCCCTTCCTTGGCGTCGGTGGAGGAGAAGTGTCCCTTCAGCACAACAAAATTGGCCGACGATAAATAAGTAATTACTAATTAGGTTGCAGCCGGGGCTTCAAAGAGGCTCTTCGTCTTCACGGGAGTGACGTCAGTGCGGTGTCACCGAAGTACTGTACTTCAAAAATATTTTGCCTTGCCCCATCAGGATGGATTTGGCTCTGCTCGGGGGTAAAGGGGATTTTAACTCCTTCTTCTGGTATATCTATAAATAGTTTCAGTAGTTGGAAGGTCAAGTAACTCATTAACTAACCTAAGATCACATAATAAGAGTATATCCGAACTTGACCTTTGTTTTTAATCAAAATAAATGTTATAATCAACTCTTGCACACCACTGATCTAATTAATCCTTTGTGGCCTATAGTTAGATGCTGTAGTAGTTTGTGAATATTCCTTCCGTTTTTTTTTTTGTGCGTTCAGTTCCGCGCCGCTCTGTCACGTCAAAATTCCGGAAACAAAGATGAAGTATAGATAACGTTAAATTCACAGTTAACCGGGTAAATATCCTGTCGTTGTCCTCCCTCGTCTTTTTTCCTTTTCTTCTTCTTCTTCCTGGACTGAAATCAACTTTGAAAATGGAGGACAACAAAAAAAAAATGAGTTGGCGACAATAATTCACAACTATCAAATGACGTCTGAGAGTCATAATAACAAAAAAAAAAATCCTCTTCTTGATATAGGTGAATGAACTTGTTCAGGGTTATTTGCACTGAGGTTTAAACCATGTATTGATCAAATCTATTAACAGGAAATATCGATGGAGAAGGAATTAGCGTGCTCCATTACTGCGTCAGTGGTTCTAGGATCTATACTGGATCGCGGTGGGCTGGCTTCTTTCGATCAGGAGAGAGAGGGAGGTCCTGGGTGCGCCTTCCGTCGGATGGGAAGTAAAACTGGTGGTGCCCGGGGTGGATGAGGCTAATGCAATGCAATGTTAAGCAATGCAAACCCACGTTAGCATCAACTTGGGTGGTTGGTAGAGAACGTTGGGTGCTGCAAATTTGCCCTCTCCTATATCCAGTCTACACCTACCTCCTCATCTCCCGCGAGCGGCCTCCTAAGGGTTCGGCCTGTTATGGCTCCCAGGTGTAGGAACTCGATAATTAAATAACCATAGCGGAACCGGCTGCTTAAAAATACAGTCCAAAACACCGCCCATGTGCCCAATCAGAGGGGAAAACATGGGCACCCGACCCTGCCATAGGCGGGAAAAGGGTTAGTAGTTGTTTTGCTTCTGCAGGATGACGCGTGCTCGATTACTACGTCAGTGGATTCAGGTTCGATACTGGTTGATTTATTAGAAGCTATTCGACCACAATAGTTAAAGTGGTAGAGGGCGCTAGTATCTTCAGTGCATAGTAGGCAGGTTCGTTGCTGGCCGTGATCAATCAGTGTGTTTTCTCTCTCACTCTCTGTTTGGGTTTGGTTATTTAACGTCTTCTCCCTAAGTACAGTAGAACTCCAATTATCCGAATCAATTGGGACCGGTCCCCATTCGGATAATTGGATTTTTTTCCGAAAAATGGGTCTAAATGGGAGCAAAAAATTATTTTTAAATAAAAAGAGCTTTTAATTAATTAAATGAAAAGACAACACTTTTACATATTAAGCGTACTTAAAAGGGCTGTACATTATTGCAGTATGTACATGTACCATACTGTAAATGATAGTCATTGCTTGCTGAACATCTCGGTCAAAGTAAGCTGTTTGACTGTCAGGATCCGTTTTCAGGCAACCAAGTTGCGCATTGTTTTGAAAATCGCAATACGCTTCCTGGTAATTTTTTTTTCTGAAAGCGATTCGGATAATAGGAGTTCGGTAAATTGGAGTTCTACTGTAGCTTTAACGACGCAAGGGGAGGACAAGCTCCCCCCATCTGAGGAATTTTACCGAACTGCCGGTAAATTTGTTCACATGCTGTGATGATGACATGGTATGTATTCCTCACACCTGGACCATTTATCCTATGAAAGGCGTGTTATACAATAAAAATAAGCTACAGTCCGTTTCTAAACGTATCAAAAGATGTCACTACTGTCCAGGAGTTGAACTCGGGTCACTTTCTCACCAGTCGGATACATTGTTAGCCAAACCGTCTTACAGCTCCTTCCTCCCAAAATGGTGATACCCTCAAAATGGTACTTCTGATCGATATTACTATTTCTATACTCACGAAAAGTTGTTATATCGACTCATTAAATTGAGAATGTCGAATATCATTCCGTGTCCAATTAAGTGACCATCAGCTGTCCGAGTTATACCTTGAGTCTTGCCGCGCTGTGTATGCGGTAATATCCCACATAATGACCACAATGACCAGCAATAAAGAAAAACGATATTTAAACGTAAAATGCAATTTCAAAATGAAATGTTAATTAAAATTATATCCGGCGTGCTTATGAGTTATGGCGAAAGAGAGAGGGAAGTAAGGAGAAGAGGGAAGGAGAGAGAGGGGAAGGGGAAGGAGGGAGAGAGAAAAAGAGAGAAAGGGAGAAAAAGAGAGAAAGGGAGAGAGAGAGACACAGAGAGGAAGAGAGAGAGGGGGAGAGGGAAGGAAGGAAAGAGAAGAGAGAGGGGAGAGGGAAGAAGGGAGAGACAAGAGAGAGAGAGAGAGAGTGAAAGAGAGAGAAAGAGAGAGGAAGAGAGAGAGGGGGAGAAGGTAAGGGGAGTTTATTTGATGCCCTTTCGTCCACAGTCAAAACTGAAAACAGCTCTCATCCCTCCCCACGTCTTTTATAAATCATCCTTTTTTAAATGCCGTTTTTTAAAATTACAGATTACGTTAAAGGGTAATTAAAATTTTATCTCCCATTTGGTTATGAAAAGGTCCTTTTTTTAATGATCGATTAAAAAAATGCATAAGCTTCGACCAGGAGGATCGAACCTGCATATACACAGTGACCATGAAAAAGCATGTATATACATAAGCTACTACGTAGACCATCTCAAGCACTTTGCAGGAGATGAATATAGGACAGCTTGTTAGATTTGGAGTGTAATGTAATGGACCCTCCCTCTTCCCGCCACCCTTAAAATGTCGATTGTCCTACTTACGTCCACTGTAGTGACCACGATTTTCCTTCCTCTGAGATTTTCCCATTCTTTAGTGGCATTGGACATGTCAAAATTCAAAGTTCCATTTCGCCATGTTGCAATGGCGATCTCGTGTCTCTCGTTAGGATGTCCAACTGGTGAAAGAAACTGATATTCAGAAGTGGACTCTTGAATTCTGGCCTAAAGTTTCATAAATTTATAAATTATAGTTGATAACAGAATAATAATTACACACACACACACAAAAATTACAGTAATAATTAATTTTAAGTAATTTAATAAATTTACGAAAATGATCTTTTCTTGGTATTGGAACGATGTCCAGGTTGACAAGTTCATTGAACAGTCAATTGATTCGACAAAAATCCAATGTCGATCGTGGAAATATTGATTCGTTGATTGAACCTAAATAATTTCAATTAAGAAGTTAAAAAATAAAAGGGTTATATTAGCAGAAAGTCAAATAGAGTCAGATGTGACCCATAGGATCAATGTAGGAGGGGGGATTGAAGACTGGCAAGGGGAATCCTGTGTGATCGGAGGGTCCCAATAAAAATATAGGGGGAATTCTACAGGGCAGTGGTTAGGCCAGCCGTGCTGTATGGATCAGAGCATTGGGTAGTACGAATGAGACATGGCAATAGACAGGCCAGGTCTTAGGCATGTGTAGACTGTGCGAATGCACAGGGCCCCTGGGTCCTCCGGGTGTTCCGTCCGCCATAAACATATATTGCAACAATGCCCGCAGAAAGACATTACGATAACGTAATTCTAAAGTTTTAACATTGTTAATGTAGGGTGCCCCCAAAAGGGTTCTTCGCAGAGGGCCCCCAAATTTCAAAGACCGTGCCTGACAATAGAATGAGGGTAGCTGAAATGCCAATGCTGCGGTACATGGGTGGGGTACCGAAAGCAGATAGAATTACGAATGAATATATCAGGGGTGGTTAGGGGAAGGGGACATCGCGGAGAAGATAGCGAACAGACTGAGGTGGTAAGGGCATGTAATGAGAAGAGGGGGAGAAGGAGTTGGTTAGGCCCATCACAGGGATGCAGGCAGTGCCGGATTTAGATATTGAGGGGCCCTAGGCTATTTCAATTCTGAGGCCCTTTTCAAGACCTTTGGAGGCCCTTTTTTAAGCTTTGAAGCCCGCTAAATGATGAGGCCCTAGGCTTCAACCTAATTAGCCTAATGGTGAATCCAGCACTGGATGCAGGTTATTAGAAGCACCCGGGGCAGAAGAAGAAGACCTAAGCAGTCGTGGGAGCAAGTCGTACGTAAGGATATGGTAGTGTGTAGGGTGGACGGGTATCTGGTTTGTGATAGGCGAGAGTGGAGGACCAGACCCTGCGGACCCGACCCTGCCACAGGCGGGATAAGGGCATTATTATGATGATGAGAGAATAGAAAGACGTTTTACTTTTAAAATGAAATTTACTGATGCTGAGATTGAACTTGTCAAAAAGATAGTTTTAAAAATCATATCTGATAAGAGTGCTGCTAAATATCGAGTGTCGTCATGGTCACTGTGGTCACCGTCTTCATCTTGGTTGATATTAAATTTCCAAATGACGATTGACACGAATTGTGAATGAAACAGACTTAAAAACCAATTGATTTTCATAGGATCTAAATGAAATACAAAATAAAATATTTAAGAAAATGATTCTAACTAGTCTAGAACATCGTACGCCATTTCGGCCAGCCATTATAGCAAAATAACCCTAACGTAACTAGGCGTAACGGCACGAAACGTAATAAATTATTTTTATACGTACAGTACTTTTAATTGCTTGAAGTCATACAAAGCGATTAGTTACTGAATTAGTAACACCTCCTAAAACTACTAAATTATACGCCATGTCGCAACGTTTATTATCCAATTTCAACAAGCAGCTAAATTCAACTTGTTAAAAAAAGGAATTCTTTTGCGGTTACTTTTAGAACTCGCATTCGATGAAAACTACGATCCATAAAGAAATGTACGCATGCGCGATAAACGCACACGCAACAGTTCCATTCGCACAAAGTAAGCTAAAGTTCGTTCGGAAATTGCGCTCTGAGCGTAGCCGCTCAGTTCTGAATTTCAAATAAGATGACGTAACAGTGAAATAACTGCTGATTGGTCAACATTCTACGAAGCACTCGGTAACGTCATGCTCTACTATTTTAAAGCAACCTCTAACCCTCTTCCCGCCTATGGCAGGGTCAGGTACCCGTCTTAGTCCCTCACAATGGATACATGAGCCATCTGTTAAACGGTATTTTTCCGCAGCCGGCTACCGACCAAAGTTGCAACATCACTATCATTACACCCTTATTTCGCCTGTGGCAAGGTAGGGTCAGCTGGTACTAGCCCTCCACTCCCGTCTATTGCCCACCAGGTTCCCGTCCACACCACACACTACCATATCCTTATGAGCAACCTGTTCGCATGTCTGCTTTGGTTTCCCCCTGCTCCTTGTTTGTTTGTTGATGTTTTAGGGCCCTTCAACTACAAGGTCATTAGAGCCCCGTCCACAACATAGTTCTTATGCAGAGACTGCACAGACACTACACTAATGCGACGATTTTTGGGTGTTAGCAGTACCCAGTTTTCCCAAGCGGCCACCCGTGTCAGTACTAGCTGCGATCGCGCTGCTTAACTTTAGTGATCAGACGAGAACTGGTATGTTCAACGCAATTCGCCGCTCCCTCCCCCTGGTCCGGGTGCTTCCAACCACCTGTATTCCTGACGAGCTCCTCCTCCCCTCTTCGCATTGCATGCTCATACCACCTCAATCTACTTTCCCCGATTTTATTTTCCGCGATGTCCCATAGCCCCTCCCCTTAGCTACCTCCAATATACTCGTTCCTAAATGATCGGTGCCTAGGGCCTCTGACCCTGGGTTCTTTTATGTGCAGAGAGTGACACTCCTGTGCCACCGAGGCAGGCAGTAGCGGATCCAGGATTTTCGTCAGAGGAGTGAGCTAATACGGGGGGGAGGGTTTGAGCTAAAGCTCGCATATATTATGCGAATAAGTTTATATGTGCATAGGGGGGGGGTTGCAACCCCAAAAACTCACCCTGGATCGACGCGTGGAGGCAGGTGTCAGAGCCGTAACGGGTGTCAGAAGCGCCTGTGGCAAGTGTCTAACTTTCGCTTGCCCGTAGCTAAGTAATGACAAAAAACTTAACATTTTGCGCCCGTGGCGGCTGCCTTCTTCGCCACGCCCTCGTTACGGCCCTGGCAGGTGTATCAAGCTCCACCACCATTTTGCTCCTGATCATTGTTATGACTGTCCTATTGGAAGTATACCCATGCACTGTTAAATGTCCATCTTGGAAAGACCGCGCCATAATTCTTCAAGCAACCGGAAGTTAATTTAGTGGACAACAAAAATGAAACATACTGTGAGAATTGACGGGTATTTCTGGCGTAAACGGTAAAAATGTCCGTTAAGTCTGAAAATGGGTTGGCGGTTAAATATTTAAAGAGAAACGTGAATGGAGTTATTAGAGTGAGCATGTCCGGCTACACCGACGTACACCTTTCTCTTCCAAATAAAGGTAACTAATAAAAAGCAAAATATTACCTTGATATTTATCATAAACAATCAATATTGCTCGTTCTCTAGAAATTGCCTTTCCTAGTGCAATCAATGCCATGACATAACTTTCACTGATGTTTTTCAGTCCGACACATTTTTCTTTTAAATGCTGTTGTTGTTGTTGTGGTGGTGGTGATTGTTGTTGTCCAGAAAAATCTATAAAGGATCATTCAGGAAGTAAAGTATGCAAAAAGGAACATGATGGAGGAAACATTTGGAACATGTAACTCTCCCCGGGCCATATTTTATGTAAAATTGCTACATGTCTACCATACCCTCTAAAAAATTCATCAAAATCAACATGCAACGTGCCTCGGTAGCACAGGAGGTAGCAGTGACGTAACTTCAGTTGTGGATGCCCGGGGCAACAGGCAGCCGAAGCCGCCCTCCCCCTCATTCCCCTATCCTGTTGCTTGTCCTGAGCAGACATGGTACATGCCGTAAAGTCGTCGTACAGACATTGTGTAGCGGCGGCTGATTTCCACAAGGCGGACAAGGCGCCCTCAAGGTGGTGCTTTGTCCGGCGTCCGGGCTATACAAGTTACGCCACTGGGAGGTACAGTTTCCAGTGGTTCCACGTTCGATACTGAACATCACCTCTAGGTCCGGTCAAGGATATCACCTGCATGCGACTTGAATAAAGTTAATCATCATTCCGATAACCAGACGTATATTAAACTGCAACTGAACACCAGCTCCCATGTGGTCTAGTGGTTAGGATCCCTGCCTTTCACGCAGGAGGCCCGGGTTCGATTCCCGGCATGGGAATGAATATTTTTAGTTCGTTACATAATCAAGTTGTGTACAAAGCAAAATGATTAACAACTCCTTAGTTTAAATCTCAAATGACCAATAGATGCGGATAACAAACACCTCTGTGGTACCTGTCAAAATATTTTTCGCATCAAGTCCTAACTAAACAAGCGGACGGTCCGTCAAAGTATCAACTGACCCTACAACTCGACAGTCGGACGGCTGTTCCATTGGCCGTGTATGGCTGCTTGGCGTCGTTCTGCTTACCAATCAGGACATTTACCGCCCCAGAAGATGAGGAAGGCGGTCATCTATACCATGTACGGTCTAGCAGGTTTTTGAGAGTGAGAGGGGTGGGGAGGGGGGACGGGTGGGTGACACCCTTCCACAACTAATTTTTTTTCCGGTTAAGAAAAGGTCCTTTTATCGCACATTCCACGTGGTGAAGTCCGAGTTTCATTATCCCTTTGGGGACGAAAATAAGCGACATGGACAGCATAATGGTGGTCGTCCTCGAAAGAAAGAAACCACCGGTATCAACCAGGATTGAACCTGCTCATCGTGGAGCCAACCAAGTACGTTTCCTTATTCATTCCTATGTAAATAACTACAGTAATTACCACCACCATCCCCGCTGGAGACGTGGCAATATTTAACTTACCTACTTCATCAGCTTCAACTGTAGTAGTTGGACGTTGCAGTTCCGTGATCACAGTTTGGTTACAACTGACCTTCACATAAATCAACAACGTTGTCAGGACAAAAAATAGCCAGTGCCGGCACCACTGCTGCATATCCCAATCGATCAACTACTATATTATCTTCAACTGAAGGCAGCAAAAGGTGGCCAGGAAAGTCACAAAAAATATATCAGCAGCAACAGCTCTGATGAGACAAACATCTGAAACGACATATGCAAATTTCAAACGATAATAATAAAACTAATTAACACCGACAACTCTAACTCTACTTACTTCTTATTGTCGTCTTAAAACCGAAAATAGCTACTAAATTGACGTCACGAGCACATATTCAATCAATGAATTCGCGTTTGGGACGTTTTGATAATACTGCATGTCAGGGGGGAAGAAAATAATAATTCAGAAAGGGAGGAGGTAAGAGAGCGGGAGAGAGAGCGGACACCAGAAAAGGAAGAAATGACAGATAGAGAGATGGATGGAAAGAGAGAAAAGGGGTCGGTAAATGCGGAACTGGCGCAGATAAGAAAGGGGCAACGTGAGGAAAAAGTGGGAGAGGACGGTGAATGTGGAATAGGTGCAGGGTCACGAAAGGGGCAACGTGAAGAACAAGGGAGAAAGGAGGCAGAGAGAGGAGAGGGAGAGTAAGAAAGAGAGAGAGAGCAGAGGGAGAGTAAAAGAGAGAGAAGAGGGAGAGTAAAAGAGAGAGAGAAGAGGGAGAGTAAGAGAGAAGAGGGAGAGTAAGAGAGGGAGAAGAGGGAGAGTGAGAGAGAGAGAAGAGGGAGAGTAAGAGAGAGAGAAGGGGGAGAGTAAAAGAGAGATGAGGGAGAGTAAGAGAGAGAAGAGGGAGAGAAAGAGAGAGAAGAGGGAGAGTAAGAGAGAGAGAAGAGGGAGAGTAAGAGAGAGAGGGAGA
>JAAFCE010001963.1:4948011-4974274 GCA_013389805.1 Trigoniulus corallinus | reverse complement strand
GCAACCCCAGCTAGTACTGACATGGGTGGCCGCTTGGGAAAACTGGGTACTGCTAATACCCAAAAATCGTTGCATTAGTGTAGTGTCTGTGCAGTCTCTGCATAAGAACTATGCTGTGGACGGGGCTGTAATGACCTTTGTAGTTAAAGGGCCCTAAAACACCAACAAACGACGACAATTGGACCGTTGATCCTAAGTACTTTACCTCTTGGAGAGAGTACATCACCATTATTTTCCTGTCCATCCCAATTCATCATCATCAGCTCACCCTTATCTCGCCTGTGGCGGGGTCAAGTCTGCGGGTTCTCATCCTCCACTCCCGCCTATCCCCCAACGCCTCCATGTCTCTGCACCACCAGCTCCAACGTCCATTTTGGTCTTCCCCCACTCGTGGTGTCCCCAATCACGTGCAGTCCCATTATCGACTAACGACTTCTTCCTCATCACATACCCATACCACCTCAGATGATTTTCTCTCACCTGTCCATCTCAATTGTAAACTAAATATACTCTGTCTTCTTCGTATTTATCATTAGCCCTCTCTTTTCTATCGCACCTCGAAGTCCGACTTCTAGTTTCAAAACTGAAATATAATAAAATGAGACCCGTTAATTTTTCGAAGACTAAAATGAAACACTGAAATCGAAATAAGATGATTAAGAGGCCGTTTTCAAATTTATTGACAGAAAAATCATCATCACACGTAGGAAAAAAAACATAAATTTATATTTTTTGACATTAACTAGCTAGGCTGCTAGTACATAATATCGAATTAATAAAATACTGTTAAGAGGAGTGATAAAAAAAAAATCAAAAACAAAAAAAATCACTTTATTTGGGGCGAACAGAGAGACTTGTTATTATTTCATGTACTTTCTAAAGATTACCATCAAATGCTTTATTTTTTGATGTGGAAAACTGAGTCACCAAACTTTTGCAAAAAAAAAAAAAAGAAAACAAAAAACAAAATCCCTCAAAACAAAAATTTAATAATGAACAAGGTAAATTATACATATAGGCAGATAAAAAGTTTCAAAAAGCCACATAATAATAATAATAATAATAAAAATAAAATTACGTGAGATCAATAGGATGAGAAAAATATATATAATAACTGATGAATAACTGTAATTTTTGCTGTAAGGTGGATTGATGGGCATGACTATCATTTTTCTTAAGAATAACAATTTTAAAACGAATTTAAATATTTAAATTATCGAAATATGATTTTATGATTATTTCTGACACGTAGTAAAGTGACAGATACTGTAAATGAAGTTTGGATAAGCAATCATCCAGCGTGATGGGTTCCACTTCCAAAAGGAAAAAAAACCCTTTTTTTTTTTGATTTCAAAAAACAGTCCTCCACTTTAAAATTTATAAATTAAAAAAATATATGCATAAATCAGGATAGAAATAAAAGCATAGCGGGAAAACTATCGAAATAAATGGGTAAGTGTTAACAAAATGCCACGTGACTACCTGGCACCCCTCATTAAGGTAGCAGCATTACTCTTGAAGGTAGAATCAAGGCTACAGTATTTGGACTGTGTAATTACTAATAATAAATTAATCGATTTTAATTATCAAATTAAGAAATTCAGATTCAGGACAAATTCCTCATGTTGCAATTGGAAAACAAAATCCCTCAATATGTAAGGTCCTGTCTGAAATGTAACTAGGCTTTATTGTCAAGGTCAACCAATAACATTTTAGATAACAAAAAAGCGATCAAAATTTAATTTATGTCTATACTGAAAAATATATATATATATAAATTAAAAAGAAATTTATAATTTATAACACCATAACCATGCCAGAACAAAAATAAAGGTCCAAAATACTGGGAATATTTCCTGACAGTCAGAGCTCGCCGTGAATCGAAACTACTGTAGTATACTTAGTCGTAGAGTTCGTTTTGTTAGTTACCGTTTCTTTTTAAAAAAAATAACAATTGCCGTAGCTGCCCTATGAATTTTCCAATAAAATAAACAATTTTTAGGAAGAAATTTACAATTTCAAGGCGAAAAAAAAACTAATTCTAGCGGCATATGAAGAATTAATTAGAACAAAATGTACCTTCAATTACGTTAAGATGGCCTGCACACCTCGATTATTTTTCATGGTTGGATTCATTAAATAATAGCCTTCATCGTTACTTAATTCAATGATATAAATACTTAGATATGTTAATTGCACATTAATATTACTACAAATATAGACAAGTAGAAGAAATACTTTTGAAATTATACAGAAAGATACTGCGTAGAACAATAAATGGGAGAGAATTTTAGAGAACGTCCGCTTCTATTTTTTCGAAAAAGAAAAAGCCGTTACGTTCCGCGCTCGTGCAAACCGGGATTGGTCACAAGTGACGAAAACGCAATCGTTGCCATGGCAACGTAGCGCCGTCTTACGTCACACCTCACGTTCTTAAAATGTCTTCTTTCTTAAAGTCAAGTTTTCTACATTTACATCTATCCTGTTTGTTTGTCTATTTATTTTAAATTTTTGCTATAAATTAAGTCTGAATTTTTTAAAAAAAAAAATTCAGACTACTGATGTAGAGTACATCAAATACTGAGTTTACGTGAGAGGAGGGCTGATGATACTTTCTTTGCTTGAAATTGGATGTGACAAGAAACAGAACGTTTTAAACAAACTTCACATTGGGCATGCACATATACAGGTATGTATACAACATAATTAAAAAAAACCACAAATAATAATAATAATGCATAATTATGTAGATAGGTATATATTATTTAAAACCTTTCAAATGAGATCATTACATTTGATATAAAAATATTTGGTTATCTAGAAGGGGGTGTGTGCAATAATAATAATAATAATAATCATAAAAAATATTAATACACAAAGGTTCAGACTTTCATAATTATTGTACAATCAATCTAATATTACATGAGCAAAATGAGAAACAAATATTAAATTATAAACATGATTAAGTTAGAATCTGAAAGTAAATTGCTGCTTAAATAACTCCGAAAACTTAAATATCGCAATTGCTACTCGTACGTACGTTAGGTGCACCCCCAATCCAACTTACTTTAAAAGGTGCTAATTTTGTCGTTTATTTTTTAAAAAAATCCCGATATTTTATAACAAACCTTGAAAAATATAAATTTTAGATCCAAGTATCGACTTGCAGATTTGATATTTCAAATATTTCTCCTACAAGCTGTGAGAAGAAATGAAATGGCAGTGAGTGAATGACAGATCTGACTACTACAAACAAGTGAAGAAGATTATGGTAATGATGAAGACGATTTGAATGAACTATTTCACAAATTATTTTAATCAAAAAAAAAAAACAGGAGAGGAGGACGACGTCAAAAAGAGAGAAAAATGAACATTAAATCATAAAGCCTCTTTTAAAATTTTCAAAAATATTGTCAACATTTTCGTATCTCAAAGTAGTAAGCCTATAGACGATGCACGTGCACATATGCTCGGTGAAAAATAAACTGACTGATAAGAAGCTGGGAAATGAGATCAACAACAGCAATGCAACAGCTGCTATTTCTTTGGTACAAAATTACCTAAGACGCTAAATATCAAATAAACACAAAATGAGCACAACACGGGTATCACCATGGATAGAAACTACACCTGCCTTTTCTTATACTCTCTCTCCTTCTAGCGTGAGACCTTAAAACTGAGGAGGGCACCTTATTACACCTGCAAGACCAAAACCGCATTCCATACAAAGGTAACAAGGGCTTACTGGTGGCCTCAGGCCACGACACATGTCTCAAACGAGGAGACCATAAGACAGAAAATTAGCCTGATCCAGTGCCGTCTTAACAGCATTTATGGGCCCTGAACAAATCAATGTGTTGAGGCCCATACAACACCCCTTTTGTTTCGTTGTTATTTAAGGGCCCTTCAACTACAAGGTCATTAGAGCCCCCGACCACTGCAGAGACTTCACAGACACTACACTAATGCGACGATTTTTGGTTATTAACGGTACCCTTCCCCCCCCCCCCAAGTGGCCACCCATTTCAGTACTAGCTGGAGTTGCGCTGGTTAACTTAAGTGATTAGACGCGTTTATTCGTTGTTGTTTTAGAGCCCTTCAGCTACAAGGTCATTATAGCCCCATCCACAGCATAGACACTACACTAATGCGACGATTTTTGGGTATTACCAGTACCAGTTTTCCCAAGCGGTCACCCATGTCAGTACTAGCTGGGGTTGCGGTGCTTAACTTCAGTGATCAGACGAGAACTGGCGTATCCAACGCAATAAGCCACTCCCCTTACACGAATGGGTTCAGTCCCCTTTCAAATATATTTACTGCGTAGTAGTATTTATGAGGCCTCCCCGGGCAAGTGCCCAGCAGATCCCTGCGTTAAGACGGCACTGGTCTGGTGAGAACAGGACTGAACCTCCTCACAGTAACATCAGAGAAAATGTGTTACACTTGCGCTACCGTACACTACAACTGCCGGAGGAGGCACCTTATCGCACCTGGAAGACCAAAACCACATTCCATACAAAGGTGACCAGGGCATACCGATCTTCAGGCACGACGAATCACGTCTCCAACGCACAGAATACAGTAAAAAAAAAATGGCATATTTAAGACAAGCCTGAACCTGTGCTACCTAGGCAAGTGAATTCCTTTTCAGGACAGAGTTGCTATGAAATTATTGCCACCAATACACCGTCAACAACCTTTTTATTAAGCGGCTCAGAGTTTTCATAAGCTCGCCCTTAGTGCCTGAGACATCGCAGGCAATGCAAAAACGCCATATGTTGGGATGGTGAAGAACGTTTTTGGCAAGTTGTGGTGTTGAGGTGGTGGTAGTAGCAGCAGCAATAAAATTATGAGAATGATTGCGATCAAGAGTGCAATTTGTGATAACTACTCTTCATAGTTATCACTGAGATCACAGTTTAAAATAAAATACAAAATACATCACATAAATGCATATATTGAGAAATTAAATAAAAACTCTGGTTCTCAATTCAAAGAATTAAATGAGAGACTATTTTTTTTAAAAAAAAAAATTCGGCTGAAATGTCGCAGTTCAGTAATTTAATAATGGCAGCAGAGAAATATAGTTCAATAATAACCTCACTGCCAATTGGTGAAAGTCTGACAGCAAACAATTGCACTTTGTCATCGCCACTGTCACGAATTCGTATACGGAACTTTTTAAACGCGTTTTTAAAAATTTTAAATTTTGAAATAACAGAGACTTTAAACTTTAAATTTTGAAATACAGAGACTGAAAAAGGACTTGACACAGCTTTCTTAAGATGAGGGTCCAGAGCTGTGTACTTTTAATACGGTAACATGCTAAGGAGCCACTTCTGGAACTTGGCAAAACAAAAAAAACCGTTGGTGGAGGAGTATGTTAGTCTCGGGAGTCGAACTCAAAGCATTCCACACAACCAAAACTGTTTCTCCACCAAACGATTAACTGACAAAAATATGGAGGAATAAAATCCAACAAATTTTAGCCGAGTATGACAATAAATGGGTTGGGGAAGGGGGTGCGGGGGTTGATGCCTATTTCGTTGGTGTTTTAGGGTCCTTTAACTGTTACGTTACACTAACAGGTTGGGGAGTAAACCAAGCAGCCATAACAGGACGAACCCTTAGGAGGCTGCACGCGGGAGATGAGGAGGTAGGTGTAGAGGATGAAGGAGAGGGGAAATTTGCAGCCACCCAACGTTCTTTACCAACCACCCATGTTGGTGCTAACGTAGGCGTTCGGTGCTTAACTTCAGTGATCTCATGAAAACTGGTGTGTCCAACGCAACTTGGCTGCACAAAGGTCAATAGCGCCCCGGCCGCTGCGTAGTTTTAATGCAGAGTCACCACAGACACTACGCTGTTACGACGATTTTTTGGGTATTAGCAGTAATAAGTATTCCTAAGCGCTCACCCATGCGAGTAATAGCTGGGGTCGCGTTGTTTAACTTCAATGATCATACGACTTTTTTTGTTTCGTTGGTGTTTTAGGGCTCTTCAACTACAAGGTCATTATAGCCTCGTCCATTGCGTAGTTCTAATGCAGAGACTGCACAGACACTACACTAATGCGACGATTTTTTTTTTTGGGTATTAGCAGTACACAGTTTTCCCAAGCGGCCACCCATGTCAGTACTAGCTGGGGTTGCGTTGCTTAACTTTAGCAATCTGACGAGAACTGGTGTGTCCAACGCAATACAGCCTCTCGGGTTGGGGTTCAAGAGTTAAATGGTGGTAGAAGTTCCTTTTCAGTCTCTGTCAATCCTAATTTTCAAAAGCATTATTATTATTATCAAAAAATTCGCCAAAACTTCAGTAATATTTAAGGAGAACAAAAAATGCAATTCAAAACTACGTATATTGGGCATAGTTGCCGGTTGGCAGCGAGTGTCTCTTACTGCTTAAGTTGTGAGTGTGTGCTATATTTCAAAACTGCAAACTCCTAGAGAATAAAAACACATATATTAAATTTTTTTTTAAAAAAAAATTGTGAGGATGAGAAGATTAACAAACAAATAATTAAAAAAAATTTAAAATAAAACTGAAATGAGATCGTAAACTGCATTCACTCTATGAATGTGACAGTCGATACTTGGAGCCACTTAAAATCCATCAGAGAGCAGAGATGTGCCATCATTTGATTATAACCAAGCAGCAAATGTACTTTCAGATTTCAACCAACCATGGAATTGCAATTCAATCCTCTGTCTCCCTCTTCTCAAGTCCCCCTCCTCTCCTTACGAAAGTAAGAAGACGAAAAAAAATACCAGAGGAGGGTGACTTAAAGGGGAAAGAGTGAGGAAGAAACGTGTGTATGTGTGAAATGCATGAAAAATGTATTTCGGCGGTTACGACAAGCAACAATTATGATGAAGAGAGTTCAAGGTGCCAAATTTCAACCAACTCATCATCTCTTTGAGGATCCAATTTTCACAAATCCAGGCTCAATCATTTTTAACATCACCCTCCCCATCTCGTCCCAAGGAAAAAAAACAACGACTAAATGGCCCACAGAAGGATTTTTCAACATGACAAGCAACAAAAATATCCCCAACATTTACTGTTATGCGTTGTATTTCTCTCTCTCTCTCTTCCTCCTTTTCTACTCTTAAAAAAAAAGGAAACCCCAGAGGAGAGAAGGAACCACCAACCCCCTCTACAAAATTAATGAAATTACAGCTTCAATGACAAGCGATGTACTATAAAATTAAATATTTCTCCACCATTTCATTATTTATGTATAACATTTGACATTGACAGACGAGAGGAAATGGGGATGGGAGGCGACGAGAAATTGAGGACAAGACTTGACTCGGTGGCGTAGAGACACCGTGTTCTCCTACTGCATCTCAGTTTCCAGGTTCAATACTGGATTGAGATGGGTTAAACTTCTTTCGACCCGAGAGCGAGAGAGACCTTCAGTGCACTTGCCTAACGTCGGATGGGGAGTCAAGTCGGTATCCACCATGTGGATATGTGGATACCGACACATCAGTGGACAGAAAAGTGCTGTTGTTTTTTTTTTTTGGTGTGTTTTAGGGCCCATCGACTACAAAGGTTGTTGGTGTTTTAGGGCCCTTCAACTACAAAGGTCATTAGAGCCCCGTCCACAGCATAGTTCTCATGCAGAGACTGCACAGACACTACACTAATGCAACGATTTTTGGGTATTAGCAGTACCCAGTTTTCACAAGCGACCACCCATGTCAGTACTAGCTGGGGTTGAGCTGCTTAACTTCAGTGATCAGACGAGAACTGGTGGTGTGTGCAACGCAATTCGCCGCTCACACAGAAAAGTGCAATTCCAACGAATCAAAATAGGCCGATGTTAAATAACCATTGGGGTTGTAACAGTATTAGGTAGGGGGTAGCAGACTGCGTCAAAATACAGTCCAATAGATCGCCCATGCGTCCTTATGAGATAAAAATGGGTACCCAACCCGGCGCATGAAGAAACTGCCGAATGTTTAAAACCTTGCCATCAACGCAACAATGTAAATCTAATTTTTGGATAATAGGATCTAAACCGTCCCACGTCGTCTACCGGGATTGATTTGTTGGCGTTTTAGAGCCCTTCAACTACGAGGTCATTAGAGCCCTGTCCACTACGTAGTTCTAATGCAGAGTCTACACAGACACTACGCTGTACGGTGATTTTTGGGTAAAAAAAAAAAACAGAGGCCACCCATGTTAGTACTAGCTGAGATTGCGTTGCTTAACTTCAGTGATCATACGAGGACTGGTGTGTGCAGCGCAATACACTCGCTCCCGTCGTCTTTCTATTCCTCTTCGCGAACCTGAAATGGCCAGGATACACATGTTCCTACAACCGGACACTTCAAAAAGGATATCAGTGGTCGAAATTTGGCAAAATCTCAAACATTAATTAAATACGTATATAATTATATCAAGAAAAGTCATCACACCAATCAATGGTGGCATGGTTGTTTACGATTGGTTTCAACTTTTCCCCAACCCACTAACAAAAATAACAGTGGTAGAAGAAAAATGCTTAGGATAGCGGGCTGCTGCTACTACTCACAGTAATGACCGTCACCGTCAAATTTCTTTCACAAATTCTACCACCAAAGGGCTACAATTTCAAAACACTTTTTTTCAATCACAATCATTAAATTAAAGCAAATACATAAGTGGAATTATTAGCTGTGCTTGCACACTTACGACCACTTTCTCATTTTTGTTTCTTTTCTTTTGGAAAACGACGAGCACATCCATCACAAGGGAGGAGACAATAATTTGGGAGAGAGAGAGAGAGAGAGTCAGCCCCCACATGATGATGATGGCCAAACACCTTAAAACACACCGGCTAAGTCAAATTAAACATTTCGGTTTCGCTGCATCGTTGCTTTTCTCTGACAAATACAACATAAAAAAAAGATGACATGGATCTGGAAACGTATTATACACATAAATATTTACAATAAACGTGTTAAAGACTAGAAGGGTGTGCAATGGTATGCAACCCTTTCTCTCAATGTAAGAACAATCCTAAGTCGACGAATTTTTATGTTTTCTTTTTCTTTAAATAATTTAAGAAGAAAATATGAGCTAACTCGCATCAAGTCTCCGGCCTACATTCACAACGAAAATGGATCAGTTACCTCTTTTCATCCTCATTCAAATGTGCAAGCATAACACCTTTCAGTGAAGATATAGTGTATGTGTGTCCCTTTAACAGGTCTCCCCTTGTACTCTAAAAATTCTTATAAATATATTTTCGATAATATCCTCTATATATAATAGATATATATAAATTCCAAAAAAAAAAAAAAAAAACTTTACATTTAAAAACTTTAAAAGAAAAAACAAAGCAAATTATGAACCTTTCTTGTAGCGTTATATACCTATTTCGCATGTGATAAGTCACCATATATGCCTCTGTTACAATTTTTCTTACGTTTGTACTTCGACGACTTTGTGGAGAGTGTGTCTGTCATAAGCAGGACACCAAATAATTGCTAAAAAAAATTTTTCAATAGAAATATAATTCAAAAGCAATCTAAAATAAGAGTTTTTGAATAATTCAATTACTTGTTTTTAAAAATCTGTTGTGTAAAGTTGTCTAACAGTGAGTTAAGTTAGTCGGAGGACAAACCCAATTGAAATGTTTGTCAAAACACTTCAGGACAACGACGACAGCAATTCCAACTCGTTCACCTTTCACGCTTCTTGCTGACAAACTTGTATAATTAAAACATTTGATGATCGAACTTTAAGGAAGAAGAAGAAGAGGTCAATAGTCGCTCGTTTCACTTCTTCCTTTTCAAGAGTTGAGAACTTCCTTCACGAAGGAAGAAGATACGTCGGGTAAGGAAATGACGTCGACGAAATTTGTAGGCCCAATTCCCGTTGACTCTCCAAATTTTTCAAGTTACCTAAAAAGAAAGAAAAATAATGCTCAAATTTAATAAACCAACACTAAGCAAATGGGGGAGGAAAAAATAAACACAAATGATTATTATACCCAAGACAATATGACTTGGTCTACAAACAGCGACCTTTCTTTTTGTGGTCTCAACATTAAAATAATTTCTATGCAAAAGCAACTCCTAACCCTTTTCCCGTCTATGGCAGAGTCCGGTACCTGTCTTGTCCCTCTCAATGGACGGACACAAGGGTGACCGCAGCCGGTTGTCGACCAAAGCTGCAGGGAGCGGCGAATTGCGTTGGACACCAGTTCTCGTCTGATCACTGAAGTTAAGTAGCGCAACCCCAGCTAGTACTGACATGAGTGGCTGCTTGGGAAAGCTGGGTACTGCTAATACCCAAAAAATCGTCTCATTAGTGTAGTGTCTGTGCAGTCTCTGCATAACAACTATGCTGTGTTCGGGGCTCTAATGACCTTTGTAGTTAAAGGGCCCTAAAACACCAACAAAAGCAGCAACCCCTACGCTTATCTACTGGCCGTTTGAGGAGGGGGAGGGAATTCTACCGACGCCAGGGGAGTGGGGGCGACCTGCTACACCAGAAAATTTTACCTCATTTACCAGTTGCATAGTCGAGAGTTCTGCTACGAGCAAATGCATGACCTCGATGACCTCGATTTTACTTTACTCGATTTCACTCGGGGCCTCTCTCTCTGTCGCCCGAAAAAAGAAGCCAACCCTCCTAGAACCACTGACGCAGTTATCAAGCACGCTCCCCGACTGGGCCACCGAGGCGGGTCCAAAATAATTTCTATGATATTATGTATAATTATTACTCAAATCCAAGAAAGGCACGATTGCACACAACCCAAGAACAATATGCAAGCCTGAAATCCTACCCATTCTTAATAGAACGACTAAGTCAATTTCTATTTAAATACTGTATACAATAAATCCTTGAAATATTTCAAAGTGTACCACTTACAGCATACCGAGAAGTTACCCCATAAAATTACAATCTTTCACGTAGGGAGTCTCGATTTAAAATGTTTTTTGAAAACTACATAGGGCAGTTTGCAACATTCGCTATATCGAATAAGCCAATAACCCTAAAAAGAACGCATTCGAATTATTTCGTTCTATACCAATTCGAACGACGCAGTAAATGGAATGGTTTGGGAAGCGCTTCAGCTACAGTAGTTGGGGGAGAAAATGAACGATGATGACATGGGTCAGCAAAACGACGGGAAACATAAAAAAATCTCACACCAAGAATTTATTAAAAATGGTGCACTACCTCAACCACCACCACTACTCTCACCCCAAAATAAAACTCAAACAGGGTCATCATCGATAAGTGATTACATTAGAAGCACTACCAGATAACCAAAGGAATGTGCAGGTGATGTCCCAAGCAACTCTCCCCCAACACCCTCTACATACCATACTCCTAGTGGTGCATGTGTGGAGTTGTTGTTGTTTAGCCATTTAGCATTGCCGAAATCAGCAAGGGGGGGGGGACAAGAACCAAATCATCTTATTTACGAGAGAAAGAGAGGTTGAAGAGGTATTTTCAATTCGATTCCTAAACAGGACGCAGGTGGACCAAAGTCTGATATATTACTCAAACTCCACCAGAGCACCAACATAATCGTTCATAAATTTTAAGACAGGAGCAGGAGGACGACAAGGAGGAGAAGGAAGAGTAAAATTGGGAGAAAGAGGAGGTGGAGGTGGCGAAAAAAGTACCAAAAACTACACCTCAATGTCTCCCGACCTTCGCATCCTTAACGTTAAAAACTTATCACGCACAAATTTTAACTCATCATACAGTGACGTGAGGACGTATTTAGATCCCACACAAATACCGCAAAAAGTTGTTGGGACGTTTTAGAGTCCCCCCCCCCCCCCAATGCGTGGGTCCCGCGAACAAATAAAGGGGGTGAAGTATTGGAGACTGTAGATTACGAGGCTGGCTGCCGACCAAATGCCAAACCCTTTTGATACCTAACGCCCGCCACACTATCTTCACAGCTGGTCAATTCTTTTTCCTATTGATGTGAGAAAAGGTTTGGAGAGAGGGGGGGGCCGAGCTCCCTCACCCGGGAATTTCGTCAATCTACTCCTACATTTTGATCCACATGCAGAAAAAAAATTATTTTTAGGTATAGTGGCGGCATCGTACAGTCGATAAGCCACTAGAAGATGTATTTTGGCGATTCTCTCCTTCTTGCTACCCTCCCTTGCCCAAAAAACAGTCACTGGCCATCGTGACATGACCACTACGTTCGGAAGTCCACCTCGGTGGACGAATCGTAGTGCACTTGACTGAGTCTGTGGAAGTAGGTTCGACCCCGGCCGAAGTCTGTGGGCCCTCTTTCGGACAAGAGAGGGGTGGGAAGCCTCTTCCATCCAGGGATGGAAAGTAAAGGTCCCATTTAGGAAGTGCGGAAAGCTCTTCTTGGAGCGCAGGACAATAGACAAGACAACGAGAGAGTAGTGATGGGTAACAAAACAGGACCCGTCCTGTTAAATCACAGATACATTTTTAAGCACTACATCAATATTTTTCAGTCCGTGAGACATAACAGCGTCCCCCCGCCCATCCATCAGACTCTTAAACCCAATTCTTGTCACTATATAACCCATTTTTTGGAAAGGAGGGGTGAATGACTCTACGACCCCCTTTAACGGGCCCAAATAAATTTATAAACTCCAATCCTCGATGCACACCCTTCATTATCCGTAGTCTATAATCACAGTAATAATACTGTATAATGATATGCTGAGACAAGTGCAAGGTCATCCAAAAAAAGGACCAACAGGGGGAAAGTAACAAACGGTCAGTCAGCTTTGGTGGGACCAGGTGCTACCGACGTTGGGACGGGCGGGGAAAGCACCAAGACCTCTTAATCGGATCTACAAATGCGTTTTCATGTAGCAAAGGAACCTTAGGGCAAGCAATAATGATATCGTACACACACCCATCACACTTTCAATTTTTCCCATCTGGGACGTTTGGTTCCTGGCTCGACCCTGGCTGAAGGCGAGTGGCTTGTTGGGTGATAGATAGAGGGAGGGTCCCTAAAGCAATCTGTGGTGTGTGCGATGCCACCTGTAGCCTGGAAATCGGCAAAATTCCCCAGGTGTAGCAGCTCGCCCTATGGTGGCAATAGGGGGGGGGAAACGTTACTGAAGAAAAACAGCCGGCAGCCGGCTGCGGAAAACCACCGTCCAATAGATCGCCAATGTGAGCCCCTGGGACAAAATGGGCACTGGACCCTGCCATAGCCGGGAGAAAAGTGTTAGTGATGATGGTAACTAAGGTGGTAAGATGGAGAAGAATACTAGTTTCTGAAAAGCCCTCCAAAAAAATTGACACCTTGACAGGTGCGAACGCACCTCAGGGAGGGGAGGGGAAGGGGCAGAGGAGTAGGGATGAAGGGCAATGGGGTGGGGGGATGGTAATAACATTAAACGGGCGTGCAACAAAGGGCTATAATCCAGAGAAAGATGATTGCACTTCTGATTAAAAGTAACCTTGACCTAATGGAATTCTCAAGTCTTTCTTAATAGTAAAGAGAGGTAGGGGAAGAAGAGAGACCAGAATGGGACACCGTCCCAATCACTTGAGGGGGTAGGGGTTTTTTTTAAGAAAAGGCAGTTTTCAACTAACCTTTCTTTTTGCATAAAAAACTCAGTTCTTGCACCTGCCCTCAAACACATACAAAATGTTAATTTTCACGACCAACAAAAAGGGGGAAAAACTATCGACCATCAACAGCAGAGAGACGATGGCAAAGGGTGGGTGGACACCCCCGTGTTGAGTGCACAAGGGCCTCTTTCAGACTCTGACGACATCCTCATACACAACACCTTTATCTTCACGTTTTTAAAATCAAAAAGTTAACGAAAAAAACCACATTATTAGCCCCGCCCCCCCATTATGCATAGAATATTTGTTCCCAGTCCTCGAGGACGTCCTGCCCCGTCCCCTTTAGCACCAAGCCAGTCTGCCCTGTCCCGCACCACAACCGGTGCGGGACAGGTTTTCTTACTTTTCACTCGTTTCCACGTAAGAGTAGGGTCCGGCCAACAGATAACCTAAGTGGGGTAGTCCAGGTGTCACTACCACACGCCAAAGAACCCTTTTTCAGTACTGTAGGAAACGTGGCCCAGGAGCAAGATCTATTGACTGGGATGTTTCGTGATATAAAATCTACTCCCCCCATCAAAGCGGTAGCAGCGTAACCCTCAAGGACTTTGTTTTTAACTACTGACATTTTTCGGTTGTTGTCTTACAATAACCCCCTTCCTCTCTTTCCCCTTACCCCTCTCCTAAGAACCAACAGGGTCTCCTCGTTGCCTTATCCCAATAATCCTTCCAAGGCATTTCTTATAATCCGTACGACTAATGCTATAAATCCTTCGAAATACAACAAAGGGAAGGAGAGGAGGGACAAGGACATGGGGGATAGTCTCGGATATGCTAAAGATGAAGGAATGAGGGGTGAGAGGTCGTTAAGAGTAACCCGAGGACAACACTTTCACCTCGGACTTCCACCCGAAATTAAGTCGGATTCCACAGGATTTCTTCTAACTACAGGATCGAGTCTAGTAAAGTCAGCGGCTGTTTCCCAAGCCTTTTGTCCCGGATGGGAATGTAGGAGCCCGCAGTCCTTCCAGCGGGGGAAGGGAGAAGGTAGCAAAGGTAAGAAGATGGCCGACATTCAATAGCTATCTCGAAAGTTCAGAGGTTCAAAGCTGGCCAACACCGAGGAGAGAGAGAGAGGGAGAGTGAACCTCAAACTTCAATCTTCCATCCCAAATGGGAATTAAAGCCGTGATCCCGTGTACGTTGTCACCGGTATTTATAAGAACCCTTACTATAAGGTGAGTAAAATACACGTTTTGATCAGTTCAAAATTTCCAGGTGTAGGACCTCGCTCACCCCCCTGCCATCGGTAGAGGGGAAACAGGCCCCCCCCCCCCCCACGGAACGAATTAAAATAAACGGGTGTTAAATAAGCATAGGGGTTACAACATTAAGTTGGCAGCAGGCTGCTTAAAAATACCATTCAACAGATCGTTCATGTGTCCCGGTGGGACAAAATTGAGCGCCCCAACCCTGCCACAGGCGGGATGACGGTTAGTAGAGTAAAACTTCCAGGTACAAGTTGGCCCCTCTCTCTCCGTTCGGAGTGGCTGTATTGCGTTGGGCACACCAGTTCTCCTCTGATCATTGAAGTTAAGCAACGCAACCCTAGTTAGTACTAGCATGGGTGACAGCGCGGGAACACTGGGTACTGCTAATACCGAAAATCGCCGTAACAGTGTAGTGTCTGGGTGGACGGGGCTCTAATGACCATTGTATTGTTTGTTTGTGTTTAAGGTCCCGTCAACTACAAGGTCATTAGAGACCCGTCCACTGCATAGTTCTAATGCATACACTGCACAGACACTACACTAATGTGACGATTATTGGGTATTAGCAGTACCCAGCTTTCCCGAGCGACCACCCATGTCAGTTCTAACTGGGCTTGCGTTGCTTAACTTCAGTGATCGGACGAGAACAAGTGTGTCCAACGCAACTCGCCGCTCCCACATGACCATTGTAGTTGAAGGGCTCTGTGAATAGCATGAGTCAGTGAATAGCCCCATAGGCAGATACAATGGTGTTAAGTAACGTGACGCGCACATACCCAAATCCGAATTATAAGGGGAAAGGGGTGAGGGTGAGAGTAAGGGGAAGGGGAAAGAGGAGGAACTGCATCCTATTTCGTGATAAAAAGCAACTCCTAACCCTTTTTCCCCCACGTATGGCAGGATCGGGGGTACTCATCCCTCTGAATGAGCACAAGGGCGATATATTGGACAGTATTTTCCCACAGCCGGCTGCCGATCAAAGCTGCAACTCCTATGCTTACTTATCGTCGGTCTACTATTCGTTTGTAGCATTCCACCGACACCAGGGGAGGGGCGAGCTCCTATACACCTGGAAATTTTTGCCTCATCTACCAGTTGCATAGTAGAGAGGGGTTCTTTTACATACAAATGCCATGGGAGCGGCGAGTTGCGTTGGACACGCCAGTTCTCGTCTGATCACTGAAGTTAAGCAACGCAAGCCCAGTTAGTACTAACATGGGTAGTCGCTCGGGAAAGCTGGGTACTGCTAATACCCAATAATCGTCGCATTAGTGTAGTGTCTGTGCAGTCAATGCATTAGAACTATGCAGTGGACGGGTCTCTAATGACCTTGTAGTTGACGGGACCTTAAACACCAACAAAACAAACAAAGAAAAGCCATGGTACACCACACGGGACCTCGGTTTTCCTTCTCATCCGAAAGAAGACGCACTCGGGGCTTCTCTCTCGCCCGTAAGAAACCAACCTACCTCGGTCCAGTATCGAACCTAGAACTACTGACGCAGCTACCGAGCGTGTTACCCGCTGCGCCACCGAGGCGGGTCTATTTCGTGATAACAGCATCATTAAAAAAAATACTTGATTTTCAATGCCTACACCAGGCTGGCCTACGCATACAAATTCACCTTCGACATTAATAGGCGAGATAAGGGAAGGGGTGATAGGACCGTGGCGCGTGCACCTACGGGGACAAGTGAAGTATTACTAGTAGCACCCGTCAAATGACCTCCAAAACAGCGACTGGTGATGAAGGCGAGAGAGAAAGAGGGGGACGGGGGTGAAGTAGAGACAAAAAGTAACATTAGTCTGCACATTTAAAATTCAACATTTTCATTTTCAGAGGGGAGGGTCAGAGGTACACGGAGAGGGGGGAGAGAAGTGACGAATGGTGACAAACACCAGTATTGAATATATAGAGGGGGAGAGAACAGATGCCTCTGTGTGCAGCAAAAGTCGAACCAAAGTCGTATTGGTGTGGGGAACAAGGTGGGATATCCTAAAACTAGTCTCGTTTTAACCTCGAAAAATTGAAAAGAGACGGAGGCAGACAAGGGGGGGGGGAATGGGGCCAAGATGTGGCTCACACCCTGACATATTCGCCGATATCACACAGAAAGAGCATCATTGCACCCCTTTCACACACAAATGCATAAGAAATAAGGCAAATCAACTCCCCCATCTTCTCCTCCTCCTCCCCTAAATGAACGTCCCTCTTCCCTTTCCCCGTGGGCTACTCATCATTAGCTAAATGTCTGGGATCGAACTCAAATCAACAGCTATACTGCAACAGCAAAGAAACAGTTGCTTATCCAACAATAGATGGCGCTCCAATAACGTTAATATGCCACAAGCACTTAAAAGTTAACCCGGCCGGTTTCAAAAACGACGAAAAATTGTTCCAGGGTTAGATTGGCACCATAAAGGGGTACAGGGCTTCTTCCGGTGGGCCGTCGTTACACAAATTAATATAATACCCGCATGATTAAAACAAAGCACTAATTTTTTTTTAAATAATTTTAATGGCTGTCAGTTTGTTTTGTAGCCTTAACCTCTGGCCTAATTTTTAGCCAAAATTTAACCCCCAACCACTTTCGGCAGGGTTCCAGCTGTACTCAAGTGTTTAGCAAGAGTTAAGCATGAACACATTACCAACAGCTTGAAGGTCAGTTGGAGGACAGATGCAGGGAGGGGGGGGAGGGGCAAAATGGGTTTATTCTTCTTCTTGAGGGTCTCCAGAAAGGTTAATAATGGGCCCCCCCCCTCATTTAGATTACAGATATCCCATCAAAAAAATGTAAATTGGTCGTTCAGTCCAGTTCACTTAACATCGGGAGCCGCTGTATTGTGTTGGACACACCAGTTCTTATCTGATGGACGAAATTAAGCAACGCAACTCCAGCTAGTACTAACATGGGTGGCCGCTTGGGAAAAATGGATACCGCTAATACCCAAAAAAAAATCGTCGCATAAGTGTATAGTGTCTGTGCAATCTATGGGCAGTGGACGGGGCTCTAATGACCTTGTAGTTGAAAGGCCCTAAAACACCAACACCTAATATCCAGTTCTCTCTCATGCAGCCCGCACGCACGCCAAACGTCCCGTGGACGGAAATGGCGCCAGGGACGATAGCCAAAATCGATCTTAACCTAGAACAAAACGAGAAACACTGACCACGGCGCAACGCTTTTTTTTCAAACGTCTGTCAAAAATGCAAATCGGAAAAAAAAAATTCGGACGACCTGGTCCTATCCTGAGAGGTAGACCTATTACCCGTCAACAACAAGCCCTAGTGCCGACCACCACCACCACCAGGAAAATTAAGCGCACCATCCAGTCACCACTTAACAATTACTAGTGACCTTGGCCCAGGATGCACATGAAACGATCATAAACCAGGTGAAAAAGATGGTGGGGCGGGGAGGGGGACAATGAGAAGGGTAGGGGTAGCAGGTGGAGTAGTGGACAATGGTGATCTATGAACGTCCCGAAAATGGATAGCGAGTAGATCTTAAAAGTCTGAAGAAGCAGCAGCAAGAAGAGGACTATTATGAGGAGGGGAGGAACAGGACAGGTGAGCGAAGAGAAGAGGCAGAGGCACTTGGGCCTAAGTAAGTAGGAGCATCACTAGCCCACTCCCCTCTAAAAGAGGAGTTAAGTAATGGCCCTACAGTGAGACCTGTAAACATAAATAACGGCCAGTATGGGAAGAAGTGTGTGTGTGTGTATGTGTGCGGTGCGTGAAGGGCGAAGACATTACGAGTGCAGCCCTCAGGCGTTTTTGGAGGGGGGGGAGTGAGAAAAACCAGTTCTCCTTTACAATGGACCCACGAAATCAACAGGAGGACGAGGGCAGAAGGGAGGGTGGACGAATCTGCAGCAGGCGCACAGGTCATTCTAATGACCGTAAATGAAAAACGCAATGCGCACAATGAAGCAAGAGATGATAGAGAACAAATAAAACCTGTTTTTTCGTGTTTTGATGGTTCACCTGGTGCAAGTAGCACCCTAGCAGCACAATACCACCACCACCACCACCACAAGTGCTCAGTCCACCTCGACTCCTCGGCCGTCCCACAAGAGGACAACTCCCCCTCCATGTCGTCGCACGTTTGCTCGGTCCCATTCGTAGTCTTTTAACACACACCAGCAACAAAGTCGAACTTGCGTCAAGAATTAGCAACAGGGGTCAAAGGTTTGCGTGCCCACCCTTGAAATTTGGGAGTAGTGCGGGAAGATCAGGTCGGGTGCTAAGAAGAGAGATGGACATAAGTGAGCAAAATTCACACATCCACGCCCCCAATCGCTAATGACGACAGGGGGAGAGGAATTACTTAACGTCTTCAAAGACGCCGAAACCTGGAAGTGAGAAGGGTCAGTTCCCTGTCCAGTTGACGTCCAGCATGGTGGCATACTACGGACAGAAAAAAAAGATGAGGGGGAGAGTGCAGTGCAGTCGAGTAAAAGGGGGTTGAGAGACATCCCCCCTCCCCGCGCCTTTCCGCTAGAAAAGAAACGAAGAAGCCACGCCACTGGTCAATGACCACCTGACTCAGCAGTTGATGCAGCAGCAGGTTCGATCCTGGTCGAGATGGGACAGTTTCTTTCAAGAGTGAGAATGGTCAGTAAAGCCTAGTCTCCACCAGAATGTTTCCAAACGGTCATTAGTCTATCTCGGTGGCTCAGAAGGACAACGGACACATTAAAAAAAGTGATAAACATTGAAAAGGAGGGGGTCAAGCAAGGTAAGAGGTCAATCTCTCCACGGGACACAGCCAACGGATATGATACTGGTCAGATTTCCTGTACTTGAGATAAAAGCGGGAAGGAGGAGGAGGAGAGGAGAGGAAAGGGGACGGGAGCGGGAGAAATGCCGTTGCTGGTGGAGGTGGTGTGGGGGATGGGGCAAGTGTCCAGTTTTTATTTTGGTCCCGTCCCTAATTTGTAAACCAGTTGTGGTTTTCGTGGGTTTCAATAGTGGTTTCAAACGACAAGTAGGAGACTTGTGACGAATGCAGGATAGGGGCAGAAGAGCGTAGGGTGGACGAGTGGTAGTCCAACACCCTTACCTTATTCAAAAGTGAAACCAAGGGAGGGGGGAGGAATCAGAGGAGGACAACAGGACGACTTGACAGCCGAAATAACAACCACGAAACTCGACCAGCAGCAATAATCGCCATCCGTCATTTCACCTCACACTCGTCCACTGTTTCACTGAGAAGGGAGCAAAAAAAATCGTGAGGGGTGAGAGTGATTACTGTGGGATAAGGAGGAGGGGAAGGTTTAAGAGAGAGAGAGAGTGAAATGATAAAAAAAATAGCCCACGGTCAAACAAAGACAGGTCAAGCACTCGGACTTGTGACTAAAGATGTGGAGTCAAGAGGTCTTTTAACTGGCGCCAAACCAAAATGAGTTATACAAAAAAAAAGAGCCAACAACCTACATCTAAAATGGTCAAGCATTAACTGTAACTAGCCCCCTCCCCTCTCAAATACACCCTCCTCCTCTTCCCGCCCATAAAAAACAATGTCCGATAACCACCGCCACGTCCCTCCCCCTTTAGTATTTAATAAACAAAAAAAAACCTCACGCAGTAAACGGATGCAGGCGAAGAGATCATTAAAAGTTCACTACAAGATGAGGGCCCACTGACCACAGCCAGGACCCCCTCCCTATACAAGTCGTTCCCAACTTCTCTACCAGTGCACCTTGACTGGACACGGTAATGTATTTACAGTACATAAGATTGCCGCCACAGGTTCACTACTCGACAATGGTGACCTTAACAGGAGCACTCGGAACAGACATTGAACTGACTCATCATCATCATCATTCTTAACTTTTTCCGCCTATGGCAGGGTCGAATAAACATTGGCCTCATCCTCATCCAGAAAATATACCAACAGGATTGTTGTCCACTACATGTAATCAGATGGCTGCCGCCACCAATTCAATATATCACGCAGCGGCGAATTGCGTTGGACACACCAGTTCTCGTATGATCACTGAAGTTAAGCAGCGCAACCCCAGCTAGTACTAACATGGGTGGCCGCTTGGGAAAACTGGGTACCGCTAGTATTCAAAAATCGTCGCATCCGTGTAGTGTCTGTGCAGTTTCTGCATAAGAACTACACAGTGGACGGGGCTCTAATGACCTTGCAGTTGAAGGGCTCTAAAACACCAACACGACCGAGCCTTAAGTGACCGGAGTCGAACCTCCATCCTTCAAACGCAATTCGAAACACTAACCACCAACCTAGCAAAAAAGTCAATTAATAAGAGGGGGGGGGAACTCCCTTGCCCCTTCTAACCCTTTTATTGCACGATTCAGAAGATATCATACATGGAGAAGAGGGGAGTAGGAGGAGAGGAACCATGGTCACGTGACATTGTACCCCTACACCTTGCAGGACAAGGCGGAAGGTTAGATTGTGACAGGGAACAAGTGAGAAAAGCGGAAGCTACCGGATTGTGTGGGTTCTTATCCCGCGGTTGCGTCACAGTACAAGACTGCGGGAGGGCCGGCATGAGGTCGATGCCGCAGTTGCTTTCCCTCTCTCTCGCTCTCAAAACATACAAAACTAACCCACAGAGGTCATTCAACTGCCGTCAACGGGACACCCACTCCCACCAAATTAAAAATTTATTTTTAGACTGTCCTATTTATAAATTCCACTCTCAGAAGCAAGCTACCACCGAGTGGGCGTTTTAAATATCTCGCTGCTTTCTTCATTTCCGAGTTCAGGATTATCAATACTACTGCTAACTACTAGTTAAGCGGGGGAGTTAGGGTGAGCCCAGTCAACGTCCCACTTTTCAAGATACTAACGCAAATTTCATCATCGCAAAAGGTGACTCTATTCAAACGCGCGCTTCGGGGATGTAGAGGTAAAGAACTACACTACTACACCAGCAGTTGCAGGTTCGACACTGGATCTAGGTGGCAGAGCTTCTTACGGGCGAGAGAGAGAGAAGGCCGCTTCACAATAGAGAATTTTGTGTTGCCGTCAACCGCTTACCGTAACGCATGTTAGCAGACGAAAATGCATCTGCGCATGCGTCGCAAAAAGTAAGCGGTTTTTTTTTTTCTTCCCGGAGCTACGTGAACAGGGCTTCGTTCACGTTGTACGCAAACCAGATACGGGAATTTCTCGCGCATGCGCGTGCCGCATTCTTGTATAAAAAAATGGCGGCGATAGATTTGGGGACGTTCACCAGTAGGTGCCGCCACTGTGCGTAACGCAAAACTAAAACTCTTTTTAGGTTTTCTACCGAATTGCAATATTCCCGTATTCAATACTGTATTTTCTATTCCCGTAATGGGAACACAAAACTCCCTAATAGCAACGGGAACGCAAACGGCAACGGACGGGAAAGTTGACAAAATTTCAACTTTCCCGTTAAACGTAAGCCGTTTGACCAATTACAGCACACCTCCACCGCATGACGTACCCGTCGCCCCTCTCCTCTGCACAAAATACGTTTTCCATTGCCGTTCCCGTTGCTATTGTGAAGCGGCCTAGAGAGTGAGGGCCCGAGTACACCTTCCTTCGGACGGTGTCCTACTATGTCTCACCACTGCAAGGAAAAGAACCCTTTCTACCACGGCAACGAATAACCAACTACTAATCCTCTTCCCGCCCATGGCAGTGTCGTACAAATTCCGATCTGCTGAAGGGCATTTTTCAGCAGCCGGCTGCCTACCTACACTGCAACCCCTTATACAGTAAAACCTCTCTATGGGTACACCCCTTATATCGGTACAAATTCTTCAGGCACCGATTTTTCATCAATAGGCTATTACTACCCCTCTGATGGGTACACTATGAATGGGTCCCCCCCGAGTGTACCAATTAGAGAGGTTTCACTGTACTCACTTATCGGCGGCCTACTGTTCGTTGGGGCATCCCACCGAGCTCCCTCACCTGGAAATTTTGTCTCACCCTTTTCGACGCCTAGCAGGACACGCCTTGGTGGCGCAACAGGTCACTTCACTGCACCAGTGGTTCTACGTTCCACACTGGATCGAGGTGGGTTGGCTTCTTGCGGGCGAGGGCGAGAGAGAGGAGCCCCCATTGCGCCTTCTTTCGGACCAGAAATAAAACCGAGGTCCCGCGCGGTGTACGATGGCATTTGCACGTCACAGAACCCTCTCTACTACGCAGGTGTAGGAGCTCGCCCCCTCCCCCCGGCGTCGAAGTAGTGCCCCAACGAACAGTAGACCGACGAAAACTACAGAGGGGGTTGCAGCATTGTCGGTAGCCGGCTGCGGAAAAAAAAACCGTTCAATCACCCCTTGTGTTCATTCAGAGGGACAAGATGGGTACCCGACCCTGCCATAGGCGGGGAAAAGGGGTTAGGAGTTGCTTTGTTACTACTCCTTCAATAGTAGAGAGGGTTCTTTTGCGTGTAGTGGTGACATGGTACACACCACGCGATAGGCACCGGTTTTACTTCCCATCGGACGGAAGGCGCACAGGGGACCTATCTATCTCGCCAGCCTGAAAGAAGTCAACCCACTTCGACCCAGTATCGAACCTGGACTCACCGACACAGTAGTAGAGCAGACTACCATGCAACGAGAACATTGGCGAAATTCCCAAGCGTAGGAGGAGCTCGCCCCTCCTTCCAGGTTGGACCCCACTCCCCATTTTCGGGTGAGAGGTCCCGCGTGAGCTTTCCATGGAATGGGGCGTGAAGCCCCGAGTGGTGTGTACGATGTCACCACAGCAAAGAAACCTTTCTACATGGAACAAAACATTCGGTACAAAATTTCCGCACCATGTGTCCCGCAGCGGGATAAAAGTGGGCTAAAAAAAACGGGGGTGAGGTGGGGGTTAGTAACGAACGATGATGAAGTTCGTTAACCAATGGTATGATGACAGTGGTGCTCCTGGCGGTTTTGGGCAGAAGTTCAATCAATGCTTTAGGGGGCAGAGAACCCTTTTAAGGAATTTAACCGTGTTTTTTTCTTTTGCTTTAAAACGGGAGAGGGGGAGGGTAGAGGTAGGACGTTTTGTGGTCCTTACGAAAAAAAAAAATAGGCACCATGATTCGCGTGGTTAAATAATAGAAATGAATGCTGGGAAATGTGAACGGAGGACGGGAAGTTGAGATTTTTTTTGGTGGCTTTTATCTGTGGGTCAATGAGAAAATGCATAATGTGGCGAAATGTGCCAAGTGGTGGAGGACGAGAGACGGGACAGGGGCACTTGAGAGGAGAGCGAAGTAGGATATATCGGGAAAGGTTAGGAAACCTCGGAAAATGACGTTAAAAACGGAGAAAAAGAGGGGGTCGTGTTGAGTCGGTCGATCTAGATGTGTTTTTTTAAACAAAGTGCAACGTCTTTTTTCTTCACTTTCTTAAGATGCGTTTTTTTGTCCCTTTCGCTTTCTGGATTATAACTTAAAATAACTCCTTTAAGATATTCGGGGAGGGTTGGGGTGTCATGTGGAGCCAACTCAGATGCTGGAGATACAGCTTTTAATAAAATATCTGCGTACATACTGTTCACTGGGAGAGGGGGGGAAAGAGAGGAAGGAGAGGTCCTCTTTGGATTGAAGGAGGGGAGCGTTGGGCTATACTCTATTTGAGTGCCATATTTTTTTATCAATTCGTCACAGAAGTGACCAGAGGGAAGGAAGTCTGTCGACCCCTGCCTCAGTGATTCCAGGGGTTGGGATACTGAATCAACGTGGGTTGGCTTTTTTTTTGGACGAGAGTGCACATAGGAAGAATACCGGGAGCGGCGAATTACTGAATTAGTTTTCGTGGGTTAGGGAGTAAGCCAGGCAGCCGTAACAGGACGAACCCTTAGGAGGTTGCCCGCGGGAGAAGAGGAGGTAGGTGAAAGGACAAAGGAGAGGGTTCATTTGCAGCACCCAACGTTCGTTACCAACCACCCAAGTTGGTATTGACGTGGGCTTGCGCCGCTTAACTACAGTGATCTCACGGGAACTGGTGTGTCCAACGCAACTTGGCTGCACCAGTTCTGCGTTGCGTTAGACACACCAGTTCTCGTCTGATCACTGAAGTTAAACAGCGCAACCCCAGCTAGTACTGACATGGGTGGCCGCTTGGGAAAACTGGGTACCGCTGACACCCAAAAATCGTCGCATTAGTGTGTAGTGTCTGTGCAGTCTCTGCAGAAGAACTATGCTGTGGACGGGGCTCTAATGACCTTGTACTTGAAGGGCCCTAAAACAAAAAAAAAAACAAGAATACCCGGTATTCGACCGTGTGGGGCTTGTACGATGTCAGCGCAGCACGGAAAAAAAACCCCTCTCTGCTATGCAAATGGTAGAGGAGGCAACATTCCCAGGTGAGGGTGCTTGCGCCCCCTCGGTGTCAGTGAAATTCCCGAAATCAACAGTAAGCTGACGATAAATAAACATAGGGGTCGCGGCTTCGGTTGGCAGCTGGCAGCGTCAAAATACCGTCCAATAGATCATCCATGTGTCCAGCCAGAGGGACAAAGATGGGTACCCTACCCCGCCATAGGCAGAAAAAGGGTTAATCGTTGCTTTTGTTCTTGCAATTTATCACAGAAGTACTTGAGACCTGCCTCAACGGCGCAATAAGTAGCGTGCTCAATTTCCTGCGCCAGTGGTTCTAGGTTCAATAATGGATCAAGGTGGGTTGACCTCTTTTGGGCGAGCGAACAGGCAGTCCAGAATGTGCCTTCCTTCGGATGAGTTGTTGTTTGTTGGAGTTTAAGGTCCCGTCAACTACAAGGTCATTAGAGACCCGTCCACTGCATAGTTCTAATGCATAGACTGCACAGACACTACACTAATGCGACGATTATTGGGTATTAGCAGTACCCAGTTTTCCCAAGCGACCACCCATGTCAGTGCTAACTGGGCTCGCGTTGCTTAACTTCAGTGATCAGACGAGAACTGGTGTTCCAACGCAACTCGCCGCTCCCCCTTCGGATGAAAAGTAAAACCGAAGTCCCGTGCGGTGTACGATGGGATTGGCACGTAAAAACCCACCTAACGAACGATAGACTAACGATAAATGAGCATAGGACGCAAAGCTCAGTTCGGCAGCCGGCTGCGCAAAAACACCGTCCAATATGCTGTACATCACCCTGGTGTCCCATTTATGGTTTAAAATTTTAGGAACAATCTGGAATGTTCTTCTCTCCGGTTCGTGGTTGTTACTTTAAACAATGACAACCCATTTTTAAAGCACTTAAGACCAATGGACAGCATCGTGTCAGGAGGAGAAGAAAGGGTTGAGGGTAGCGTGGTGATGGTGACATTGATGTTGATCTTGAGAGTATCTACGTCTCCGTCTCTTCTATTCTTCAAAAGGATAAAGGAGGCACCAGATGAGGGGAAGAGGTTGGGGTGCAATCGGCAGCCCCACCTTCCAAAATCTTGCATCCCCGAGTCAGGCAGGGCACATCACGTTAGCACACATACACAAAAACACTAAACAA